>BHFT01000927.1:0-83867 GCA_004320025.1 Laticauda laticaudata | reverse complement strand
ATGGATGGAACATTTTGCTCGTCTGTTGTGTCCGTTTTGCATCCGTTGGGCAGTGTGACAGGGCCTTTAGAATTTAAAGGGATGTATTAAAAAAATAGAAGATGAGTAGAACCTTCACAGTGTACCAGCAAGTATCATATATTTATAGAAAGTCAGAAAGGCTAAAGCGTTAGAAAAGCATAGCTTCACAAAGAATACTAAAATCAGTAAAAGGCTATTTTGGCTATGTCAGAAGGGAGGGGTATCCTTGTTGCTATGAAGAGGGTAAAGTAGGAAAAAGTGATAGGAAGAGGATAGGACTCTTCCATTCTTACTTTGCTTTGGTCTTCTCTCCAAACAAGAACTATGTTCAGATAGACCTAAGTAGAATCAGAGACATAAGATGGAGTGAAAATCTAAGTTAAATAAAAATAGAGAGCCAGATTGGTCTAATAGTTAAGCCATCAGGCTAATATCAGAGGCTGTGAGTCTAGTCCCACCTTAGGCATGAAAGCCGGCTAAGTGCCAGTCATCAGGTGACTGTGAAATCTAATCCAATTCAGCTCAGACAGGTGCTGTTCCATGAAAAATAGGAAGAGTATGGAGTATTAGGTATGTTCAGTGTTTTGAGTTCTTTATATATAAAAAGTAGAATTGGAAAAAAAAACCTTTAAAATGAGAGAGGTGGTTAGGAAGCACCTGGTTATCACAAGTGAATTTAAGTTTCCAGAATCAGCTCAATGATGTTCCAGAATCCTGAAAGAGATCACAAATGTCATATCAGAACCCCTTTCGGTAATATTTGAGAAATCATGCAAGGAAGCAGTGATAATAAGGACTGAAGTAGGGAAAATTTGTTCCAAAAAGGAAATGGAAGGTGGGGTCTGCTTGAAGTTGATATCAGGCAAAACTCCAAAATAAATCAAGTACTTGGTTCATGAATATTCAGAAAACAATAAATTCTTTATTAGAGTTTATTAACAATAAATCATGCCAAGCCAGCTTGAATTCACTTTTGATAGTGTCACCAATTTTACTGAGGGAATGGGTGGACCTTTAGCAAAGCATTTGACAAAGTCTTCCATAAAATTATAATAAAGATACTAGTCCAGAACATTTGAATCCAATAGTTTACATAAATGACTCTGTATCTAGCTGCAAAGAAGTAGTGTGTATTGCGAGGGTCCATTTGAGTCTCTATACTTTTTCAATACATTTATAAATTATTTGAAATAGTGTGAGAAATGTATGACCTGCATGCCTTGGTAAATCACAGATCATTATGTAAAAGACAGCACTGCCAATGCAATGCTGAGATACATTAACAGAGGTATAACACTGAGATCATGGGAAATAAAAATTCCATTCTATGCTGCACTGGATGGACTGCAGCTGGAATACGATGTCAAGTTCTGACCACCACAATTTAAGAAGGATGACGAGAAACTAGAAAGAGTATGGAGCATGGAGAAAAGCAACAAAAACTTTACAGAGCTTTACACAGAGAGATCCATTCCTTGAAATAGGGATGAATTACTATTCTTAATAATAATTTTATTAAAAACTAATATAATGTAAAAATAAAATAAAAAGCAGAATATGCAAAAAGAGAAAAAAGAGATAGAAAAAATAAGAAATAAGTAAAGAAAAACAAAAAAATATATAAGAAATGACATCCTACCTTCCCCACCACAAGTGTAAACCATTTTAATGATTTTTTACCTTTTCTTAAAATACAACAAATGATCTCTTCTTTGCATGTTCCATCTCTTTTCTATAACACAATCCATAAAGCCTTGGCATTTCAGTCCTGATTTCAGAAAAGTTCTTTAAAGATTACCAGAGGTAGCAATTTATCTATTTTAATGTTGATCAAATAAACCAACTTTACATTCCTTCCTTTTACTCTTAACATTTTTTGATCTTTTAGCCCTTTCAAATAATATCTTAGATACTGATCCCTTTTCATTTTTTTCTTTGTACAATAAGAATGCATTTTTAAAATTGTGATAACTATTAGTCAAGTAACCTGACTCCTGATGGCCCTTCATTGTAAGTTTTTAAACAAAAGTTGGATATCCTTTTGCCTGAAATGGGAATGAACTTTTCTGCCCTAAGCAGAAAGTTGGACTAGAAGATATTCAAGTCCCTTTCCAGTTTGATTCCATGAAAATATGATTATCAAATCCCAGATGAAACAAAAATAGGAAATAATGCAAAATACTTGGAGGCAGATTTGTTCAAAGGTCCATTTCTTTTCTTAGCCGACCATTCTCAGCAGTTATCTGCAACACCAAAGTTCAAAAGTGTCAAATGTTCTTTCTATCCTGTTTCTTAGGACAGAATAAAAGAGCCAAAATGTGAAGCATGAATTGCCAGTGTAAAGAGTGAGTGCAGCTGACAACCTTTCTAAATGGCCAGAGTAGCCTTGCTAAAGACAAGTTCTTAAAGAAGTTATTTCAAAGCTCTGTCAAAGAAGCCTCTTTCAGACATTCTGATGATGAAATCAACTGGCACAGTAAGAGCAGAATTTGGAATAGTTATCTTGATAAACAAAAAGAAAAAAAAACAGAAAAAGAACCATTTACTATAAGAATTGGAAACTGCAACACTAGCATTGGATGCAGTTGCTGGATAAGGATGGCATTATTTAGAAGAGACCTGATTAGTTTTTTAAAAAAATGTCTTTGGTTTCCAATATGCTGGTCATTTAAAGAGAAGCTAAGCACTAGAGGGATACTACTCCCTGTCTACTCCTGCTCAAGAGTTAAAAATCAGCAAATGGAGTTATTTTCTGTGCCTTGCTAGTAAGAAAAGAATATTATGTGAAGATACAAGAAATGTATGATCCTATAATTATGACCTACTATGGAGAAATTAGACCTTTCTCCAAACTGGTATTATTTTGGTATCAAATGAATATCATTTTTATCTCATCAGATTATGCATACTGAATTGTGGGATTTCATCATACCACCATTTCTATGCTTTTAAATTTTTTTTGAGATTGTTTTCATTGTTTTTATTTTTTGTATCCTTCTCTGTGACCCACAAATACAGGACAAGTTATTTCTCCTCCCCCTTTTCCTTCTACATCCTGCCATATCTCCAGGAACTCATGGTGATGCAATTTACAGGGAGATTTCCCTTCATTTTATCTGCATAGCAACCTCATGGGGTAAATTAACCTGAGCAAGTAATTAGCCCAAAGTCACCCCATGAATGACTTGGCCATGACTGAAGGTGGATTTGAATCTGGGTACATTATAAGCTGCCCACAGTGGCTATTATTTAAAATGCAATTGCAGCTCAACAGCCCAGGATTGCCAGGATAATGTGGCATCTTATGTATGTATAAACATGAATCTCTCACATCATGTGGGAGAAGAGAGGCTAAGAAGTACTTGGCGATGTGCAACACTGCTATTCGGGGTTTTGATAAAGTCAACATTCTGTCTGCCAAGGCACAAGGTTCTTTGTTTCTGTATATTTCTTGCACATGTGTCCACACAGGCATAATGTTTCCCTATGCACCCTAGTCCTCCAGAGGAGCCACACCGCCAAAACAGCAGGCCACTTGAAGACTTTACACTTAGCATGGAGGCAGTTCTGGTGGCCCGGCATAAAGAAAGACGTTGACAGTTATGTGAAGAATTGGCTTGCTGTCAAGGTTCCAACGATTGCGCTAATTAAATCACGAGCCTCGTACCATTGGTGGTGTAGTGGTGGGTCCCCTTGCACCAGCAGGCAGCTATTTTGGGCTACTATTTGTCCAGTAGCCCATCTCAGCTTGCAGCCCAGTGAGACAGAATACCTGTTTATATGACTAAGGTGGCCAACTGTGGATCAAAACTACTCTAACTCCACGGATGAACCAATGAAGTCTTACCCAGCCTTTCATGCCACTTGGGCCCTATTGCTACTAACCCCAAAGATCCCACCTGCACAGAAGGGTCTCCCGTTAGACTCCAAAGTGAATCAGTAAGCAAAAAGTGGAGACAACCCTAATCCTTCCATCACCCCCAACATCCTACCAGAAGCGATGAAGCTTCTTGGATGAAAAGTGAAACATCTTCTTCCTCAAGGGGAAAAAAAAAATCACACACAAGTCCAGTTGCCTTTTGAAAAAGGACCTTTGGGGACAACCTTTTTATGGATTAAGCTTCCACCAGATCCCAATCTGTGTATGTTTAGGGTGCAGGTGTGTGTGTGTGTGTGAGAGAGAGAGAGAGAGAGAGAAAGAGAAAGAGCAGTTAGTAGAAAGGTGCACAAATGCCTTTTTGGAATTCTTCACAGACATTGTAGACAGATAAAATTAAACTTCTTTCATTCCTACTTCCCTTGGATTTGAAGAATGAGATGGAGGGAAGTGCAGACGATTGGAGAGGAGATTGTGTGCCTTCGTGACCTCATAAATTAATCAGTGCAAGGACTTCACACTTACCACAAGAATTTGAAATTCTATATTTACTGAGCACAGAGTGCTACTTTGTAACAAAGTTTGGGATTATACTTGGCTAAATAAGTGGGACACTGTTCTTGGGGATTTGCAAGATTTCCTTCTAGACTCTCTCACTGGACACTGAGGAGTGGCAGTCCAAGGTCTGAGCCGGATTCTCCGGCAGGCACGAAATCAGCCTGAGATAAGGTGAGAAGAGTTGGGTTGTGCATGACAACCCGTTCACGCACCCGCAAGCTCTTCCCTGACCTGACAGGCAATGGGTTTTGTAACTTTCCCCAGTCTGACGCCCTCCGGATCAGCCCAGCGGGAAGACCCACTCCCATTCAGGTCGACCCTGCAGAAGACCGTGCCTTTTAAAGTGGGGGGGGGGGGCGNGGGGGGGGGGGGGGGGGGGGAAAGAGTGAGTGAATGGAGTGGAGCTACGGGGAGACTGACAGAGGCCAAAGGGGTGGGACATCCACTTGCAAATCCCAGTACGGGAGGGGGAGGGGGAAAGGGGGCGAAGCGGGGAGGGCGGTGCTTTGCTTGTGCTGCAACTGATGGACAGGCCGGTGCGAGGAGTGACTTCTCCGGCCCACGTGACTCCGCCTGGAGCTGGAAGAAAAGCAGCGGCCTGTGGAGGGGGGTGTTTCATTATATTCAAATATATTCTTTTTCCAGGAGCCACTCCGGAGCATCAGGTCCCAGCGACCGTTCCTGTCCGCACTTCGCAGAAGCAATCCGGAATCGCGACGGCGGCGGCGGCGGCGGCGGCCCAGAGCGATTCTCTCCCCTTATCCCTCAAGCGGACTCCGGATTTCCCTGCGCGGCGAGATTTTACCCACCCGCACGAGTCGTGTTTCACGCTGGCTGTCAAGAACCATGGACTGTTTTTGTATGCCTTGCTTTCTGTCAGTGAGTAGCGCTTTCCGTGTTTTGGGTTTGGTTCTGGTTTGGTTTGGTTTGGTTTGGTTTTCCCCTCCCTGGTGGTTTTGATGTAAAAGCGTAAAAAGTCATTTGAAGGCGAGAAACGATCCGGAGTGTGTCTGCGCGCGCGCGCGCGCGTGTGTGTGTGTGTGAGAGAGAGAGAGAGAGAGAGAGAGAGAGAAAGAGGAAGAAAAAAAAAGAAAAAGAAAAGAAAAAGTGAACGCCTTCCTTGTGGATTTTCCATTTCTGTAATTGATTTCTTCGGCACCTGAAAAAAAACAAGTCGCTGTGAAGCGGGTCGGGCTTGCAGACTTAACGCCCGGGCTCCCTTCAACCTAACAAACTCCCTCGAACCGAGTTTATTTTCCGAGTAAACATGGATAGCGCCGCGCTTTACTTATTCCAATAGATTAAACCTCTCTTCATCCTCCCAAAAGGTAAAAGCCGCCCTTTAGGCTTCGGCGGGGAGTGGGGGGGGGGCATCCTTATCCGCCCCCCTCCCCCGCTTTCCCCTCCCCTCTGGGATCACAAAGCACTTAATCGGGAGTTGGGGCGGGTGTGTGTGTGTGTGTGTGTGTGTGGAGAGAGAGGCAGGTCCTAGTGGTTAGAGTCCACGAAGCGGGAAGGTTGTAAAANTGGGGCGGGTGTGTGTGTGTGTGTGTGTGTGTGGAGAGAGAGGCAGGTCCTAGTGGTTAGAGTCCACGAAGCGGGAAGGTTGTAAAAAGGACCCAAACGCGTCCGATGGACAAGCGCCCCGCACCGAACGGGAAAGCTTATTAACAATGAACCAAAGCATCCGCCCCGCAGCTCCCGCCCCGCGGGGTTTTCCTCTCTCCGTTGCAAAGGGGGGGCAGCTCCGACTGAGGAGCGTCTTGGAGGTTTTTTTTTTTTTTTTTTTAACCGGTGGGTGGTGGGTGGTTGCGTAGGGAAACAGGTCCCTTCCACGAGATGGATTTGAATGGGAGCGTTCCCTCCAGAAACTTTTTTCCAGAAGGACGATCGCCCTTTTTTAGCCCAGCCTAAGTCAGATAGAACAGAAGGGTGAAAAGGGAGAGGTGGGAATTGTTGGATGGGAACATAAGCCCAAAGTTTTTAATAGTCCGTTCTTTTCTTAAAAAAACAAAAACAAAAAAAAGCTGTTTCGGTGCATTCCCCCCCCCCCAACAGCCCAAAGGGTAAGCTAGTGGGTGCTTTTTAAAAAAATTATTTCACCCACCTTATTTACTTGCTCTGGCTTCCTTTTCTCCTCCCTTCCTGCTTCCTGCCCTTCACTTCCAACCCCCCCCCCCCCAAGAAGACACCTGACGCCCTGGTAGCCGAATGCTGATGGTCATTCTATTGTGTCAAGTGATCCTAGAGGTTCCAACCGGCCAGTTTGATAACCTGCTGAGATTGGGAAGAAGAAAGTGGCTGCGGGTTTGCATCAACAAGCAGCAGCGAGGACAGAGGAGGAGGAGAGGAGGAGGAGGAGGAGGAGGAGGAGGAGGAGGAGACGGGGAAGGCGCCTCGGGAACTGCACAACGCCTGTTCCCAAACCATGAACTCTTGCGTGGGTTCGAGGCCACCCTCCTCCAGATGTTTGGGCTGCGCCGGCGGCCACAGCCCAGCAAAACAGCCATCATCCCTTCTTACATGATGGATCTCTATCGCCTCCAGTCTGGGGATGAGGAGGAAAATCTTCAAGATCTCAACCTCCAATATCCCGAGAAATCGACCAGCCGTGCCAACACTGTGAGAAGCTTTCACCACGAAGGTGCGTTGCAGGATGAGAAGTTTGGTGGGTTCGGGTGTTGCAATAAAAGGAGAAGTGATGGGATTGCAGAATTGTCTCTTCAAAGTAATTAAGGGGGGGGGGAAATGTGACCATATCAGCAACTGAAGCATCCCTTTACAAGCTCCCCCAAATCCGATTGACTAGCATAGGAAAAGCAGGCTGCAGAAACAGCTTTTTGGAAGCTTCTTCACCTGGGAATTTGACTGGGGGGGGGGGCANCCTGGGAATTTGACTGGGGGGGGGGGCAAGGAGGCAGATTTATTTACTCCCCTCCCTTCCTGCTATTTTGCTCTTTCTAGCAATTTGCATTTTGTATGTGGTAGATTTAAGCGGAAAGTTTGCCTTTTCAGAATTATATTCTAGATTGTGGACTGGACTGTCGTGGGAAAGGGAGGGCATAGGATGAGGGTCCCACTTCTTTTCATTTCTTCATATTTAGCAGTCTCCAGAACAGGGAGGAGTTGCTTTGCGGGATATTTCATTTACTGTCCTTGAATTTTTTTGAAAGCATTTTGCCTATGAAAAAACAGCCTGTGGTGTTTGTCCTTCTTCTCACTGTCCTAACAGTTAGCAGGGTGCCCGTGGCTGCATTAAGAAACAGAAAGATACAGAAAGCCACAGTTGCACAATTGAGAATTCATCCAGATAGAATTGGCGTAGTAATAAAAATAGCAATTCTTCCTGTCACTGAATAATTATCATTGGTTTTGTAGCTTGAATAGAGCACACACTGTGTGTGTGTCTGTTTGTATATGTGTGTGTGCAAGAGACAAAGTGAGAGCGTCAGCAGTCACATCCTGCACATGGAGCTCTAAGAACATATTCCATCAGATAACAGCAGCGAGATTCCAGATTTCACGCTGGTTACACTGGATTGTTATCTTGCTCCTTAGGAGTTTATTAGGAATTATTATTGCTCTCCGTACCAACTTTAGATAAAACTGTTTCCACTCACTTGTTGTTTTGAAGGGTATGTGGGGGTCGTCCATACATTCTCCTTTTTAATGACCAATGTGAATGACTAGAAAGAGGGGAGGGGTGTGTTTAACTGGATCTCCAAATGTTTCCTAGCATGAGTTTTGGGTCTCCCACTCCCTAAAGGAAAGTCCATGGTATTCATTTACTTGTTCAGGACTGTATTTTTGGGAATCTGGACTTCTGTAAAGCTGTGAAACTAACTTGTGTGTACTGTAGGTGAATCTATTCTGAAGAATTTTTAAAAAACACATGGAGTTTTTTAAAAAAAATCTGCATGTTTCGGAGAGCATTTTTTAGTCGACAAATATCTTTTGCATTCTGCTGTTCTCTTTCAGAGCAGATATATTTAATCTTATCTAACCACTGTGTCAGTGAATGGTGAGCTCCATCTGTCTCTTACTGTTGCTTCTAAAATGACTTGAAATTTAGGGATCAGGAGAAGAGCTCATTTCAAAAGATAGGCAGAAGCGTGGGGGTTGAAGCGATCCTGGGAAGGGTTACACTTTTGTTGTTTCCTAAAGATGTGATCACAAATTCTGCTTTCTATTCTCACCCACCCTCCATGGGGCACACTCCATTTTTCTCTTTGTGGTGTCCAGGGTTGGGCACGTGCCTGGCACTCTATCAATGTAAGAATGAATTATGATACAATTAGGACAAGGGATATGTGCACACAGGCATGACTAGGTGCCCTGGCTGAACTTTGGCAGCCCCCTGCAGATGGTTACTGAGGTAGGACCAAAGCAAAGGGCGCTGCCAGGCTTGTTTTGGGCAAGTTTGTCTGGTTTGTCTGGAGCATCCAACATTTTGCCTCAGTATCCCCTTGGATCATCCTGGCTGCTGCATCATAACACTGATAGGTGTTATGATTTCACTGGGGCTAAGTTCCAACTAAACAGTCTTTGAAATATAGATTGCAACCTTACTGATATCTTGTGAAGAAAGAACTTCATTTGGTTGGCTTAATTTCCCAGGAAATCATGTTTGGGATCCAGTGAAGAAGGCTGTTCTATGTTGAAAAGTTAAATCTCAGCAGGGCTTTCCCATGATTTATCTGCTTTGTTGGCAATCTCATGACATGTATCATGGGCAGTGGCTTGACATTTCCTGACAGAACAGTTGATCAGTGGAACAACTTGCCTTCAGTAGTTGTGGATGCTCCAACACTGGAGATTTGTAAGAAGAGATTGGACAACCATTTATCTGATATGGTATAGGGCAGGGGTCAGCAACCTTAAACGCTCAAAGAGCCACAAAGGTCCTAACTGGAAGCCCTCCATTCAATTCTGGAGCCAACCAGACTCTATGGTGGTTCCCCCACCACAGAGTCTCTTCCTAGCATGGCATCCTTTTTCCTCTGCTTGTCCCAACCAAAAGCCCTATCAATTGTGGACCCAATTGACAACGGGGGGCCGCAGCAGTAGGGGGAAAGAGCCACCTGTGGCTCCAGAGCCACAGGTTGCTGACCCCTGATACAGGGTTTCCTGCCTGAGCATGGTCCCTTCCAATCAGTGGTGATATTCGACCGGTTCTGCCCGGTTCTGGAGAGGCGGTAGCGGCGATGAGCAGTAGAGACCGAACCGGTTCTCTTCGCTGCTCTGTGTTTGGCCCACCCACCCACNGGAGAGGCGGTAGCGGCGATGAGCAGTGGAGACCGAACCGGTTCTCTTCGCTGCTCTGTGTTTGGCCCACCCACCCACCCGGGCTTCCATACTCACTGTTATGGCCAGAATTCAAAGCGCAGCTGCTTTGCGCGGTGCAGAATAGCGCTGCGCGGCAGCTGCTGCAGCGACCAGCATCGTGCAGGCTTGCAGGAGGCAAGTTAGAACACCTCTGTGCTTGCTCAAAGTGCGTGTTTGGCACGCGTGTGCATGCAAAGTGCGCATGCGCACAAAGTGCAGCCACCAAGCCACGCCCACCGAACTGGTGGCAACTTTATTTGAATACCACCACTGCTTCCAACTCTGTTATTTGGTTAAAGCAAACAAAATCCATGAAAAGGGGGGGTGGCAAGGAGAATTTTCTTTATGGGAGGGGGCATCCTTTCCATCTTGGCACACAACAGCAGGGAAATCACACCCTGTGGTGTCATCCTTTCACTAATATAATGTCTATAATTTTCTGGGCTTGTGAAACTGCAACTTCTCCTTGGTGTATCCTGCTAACTTTTTCCCCTTTGTGCTTTTCTCTCTCTCTCTCTCTCTCTCTGTCTCTTCCATCCTCCAGAACACCTGGAACATGTGGCCAACCCATGGAATCAACCCACTCGCTTCCACTTCTTTTTCAACCTTAGCAGCGTGCCGTCCACCGAGCCCATCTCTTCTGCAGAGCTGAGACTCTTTCGACAGCAAATCCATGAAGAGGAAGCCATGGCGACGGCAGTGGCTTGTGAGAAAGGCTTCCACCGGATCAACATTTATGAGGTGATGAAGCCCCTGCAAGGGGGGGACTTTGTCACCAGACTGCTGGACACACGCCTGGTGCATCACAATGTGAGCCGCTGGGAAAGCTTTGATGTGAGCCCCGCAGTCATCCGATGGACCACAGGTGGCCAGCCTAACCATGGGCTGGCAGTGGAGGTCATCCACCTCTACCCCGCGCAGACTCACCAGGGCAAACATGTCCGGATTAGCCGCTCTTTACCTCAAGGAGACCGTCTGGAGGATGCTGAATGGGCTCACCTCCGGCCTCTCCTGGTCACCTTCAGCCACGATGGCAGGGGCCAGTCTCTGCTCACCCGGAGGACCAAACGCAGCCCTAAGCATGCACACCAGAGGCCGCGCAAGAGCAAGAAGAATTGTCGCCGCCATGCCCTGTACGTGGATTTCAGCGACGTGGGCTGGAATGACTGGATTGTGGCCCCCCCAGGCTACCAAGCTTTCTATTGCCACGGGGATTGCCCCTTCCCTTTGGCTGACCACCTCAACTCTACCAACCATGCCATTGTGCAGACTCTGGTGAATTCCGTCAACGCCAGCATTCCCAAAGCCTGCTGTGTCCCCACAGAGCTCAGTGCCATTTCCATGCTCTATTTGGATGAGTATGACAAAGTCGTTCTCAAGAACTACCAGGAAATGGTGGTAGAGGGATGCGGCTGTCGTTAAAGGAGGAGTGGGGGGGAAATGAGTTCTCCTCATCTCTTCCACTTGCCACCTCCCAGCCAGTCTGGCCAAAATGCGCCCAGGATGAAGGGTGGGGTGGGGGAAATGGCCTTTGATTTCACAGAGGAAGCCAAACCTGATCAGCCTCTTTCTCTCCAGTAACAACTACAACTCCCTTGATCCATTCTCCTTGACCTTATTTATGTGCAAATGTTTTGACAATAATAATCATATATTTTGGCAAGATATATTTATAACGACATATTAAAATATAAAAAATGAATAAAATGAGTCATTATTTTAAAGGTGAAGCCAATAGATTTTATAAAATTATTTTAAAATATTTTTTGGGTGATTATTCAGAGAGGAAAGGGCTGGAGTTATCAATGTCCTGCTTTTTCCTCAGGCAGTTGAAAGAACATGGAGTCATTCCCTCCCCTCAGCCTCCCCTCCCCCACTGTTTTTAAAATTGTCTTCATTGCCAACTATCCTGAACGGCCTGTCCCCCAACCTTTTGTAGGTGTAATTTGGGGAATGATCGGGTTTCTCTGCTCCATCTCCATATAACCTTCCCGTTTCCCACCTCTTTTACTTTTGAGTTTTGAGGATTTGTTTTTAAAGGAACATAGCTGGATTTAATTGTTACTTTGACTGATCAGCCTCACCTCTGCAAACAAAGCTTTTTGTGACATCCCTGTCTTTGACAGGGAATGGTCGCAGTTGGACTATCTTGTAGATTGTTTTTCAGGTCCTGCTGCCGTGCGTGTAGGTACTTGTGATCAACTCTGCATTTCTGAGAGGGAGTTTAACTTTTTTTTAAAATCCATTTTTAAAAAATGAAAAATACCCGAAGTGTTTATTATGAGATCACTGCACATGGATCCACCACAATCTTGAGGCTGGTGGACAAGGGCAGTGGTGGGATTCAAATTTCTTTACTACTGGTTCTGTGGGCATGGCTTGGTGTGCGTGGTTTGGTGGGCGTGGCAGGGGAAGGATACTGCAAAATCCCACCCTACTAACCTGCTTTCCAGCTCCGTTCTCCTGTGCAGGGCAACAAAAGAGGACCCAGCCGATCAGCTGGGACTCGCAAGGCAGAGAATAGTTGGGGGTGAGGCCAGTCAGAGGTGGGATTTGCCGGTTCTCTGAACTACTCAAAATTTCCACGATCGGTTCTCCAGAACTGGTCAGAACCTGCTGAATACCACCTCTGGACAAGGGTCAGGATAACCTCCTCTGAAAGAAGTCCTTTCTATTTCAATGGACTATCCCAGCAAAATGGCATTGGAGTAATTCTCTACTGTCTGGCAGTCCTTAAACATCTGAAGGACACCCATCCATTTCGAGAATGACAGCTTTTTCCTTGATTGCCTAAATCAGGGGTGTCAAACTCACGGCGTCATGGCAACGTCACGTGATATATCAGGACTTTTCCCCACTTCACTAAACCGGGAGTGACCAGCGCATGACACATCCAGCCCATGGGCCGGGAGTTTGACAGCCTTGTTCTTGAATGTAAGACAGCAACAGGCTCACAGCTGAGATACCCATAGTTTACGGAGTCATCGTTTATAAAATCAACTCCACTCTTAAGTGGCAACATAGTTTGAGATAAGCTTTATCCTGGAAGGTTTCACCACTTTTCTAAAAAATCTGCTCACCTTAGTTTCCTCCTGTTCATCTTTTTAAAATGCTCTTTCTAACCTCCTCTTCCATCAGGTGTACATGACCCTTGCCCAACATGATGGCTTCCCATCATCTGGGTAGAAATTCTAGGATTTGCAGTCCTAGAAACTCTGAAGGCCATCCCATTGAGGAAGAGTGATGTAAACCAAATAGATATCCAATTCCTTAGGCAGATGTATTAGATTAACTGATTATTATTTATCTGTTTGTTTGTTTGTCAAACATGTACAAGATAACAAGTCTAGGTATGAACATAAACATGAACAAAGGAAGTAAATACAGATAAATGGGGACAGTAAACCAGGGGTGGTAGGCACACTGGGGTGCTTATGTATACCCCCTTTAAAGACCTCTTAAGAATGGGTTGAAGTCCACAGAGGTTGAAGTTGTGAGGGGTTGAGATTGTAACAATGGAGTCAGATTATGGTAACTTAATGACACAGAGAGCAGGATGTTCTACATATACTTCAAACTTTTCAGATGTCTTAAAAACTGAGCCTTAGAAACAGGACAATCTGTGTTGAGGCTGGATCTGTCAATCATCCATCCATCCACCCTGCAGACAGCAACAAACACAGCCACTAACAAACAGACTGGTCAGCTACATTAAATTTGCTCCCACCCATCAGGGAAGGAGCGCCTGATTTGTGAAATGACCATGTGAAATGTTCTAAGGAAGGAGAGCGAGAGATACATTTGAAAAGAAGTTTAAAGGTTTTCTTTGGGAGTTGTGGAACAATGCTGAGCCCTGCAAGGTTTATTCCTCTATTTTATTCCTTTATTTTAACCCTCTCTTGCTCCTAGCCCTCAGGTTGAAAAGAATTAACATTTTGGAAGAAAAAAAAAACTGGCTAGGAAAGCACTTTAGCTCCCTTCAAAGCTTAGAGAAGTCTTTTGAAGATCATATTTGGCAATTATGACATCTTAAGAAAGAAAGGGGGAATGTCAAAAGAGTTAAATATGAATTAGAAGCTAAATTGATGTTTGGGGGTTTGACTTTTCCTTCTTAAATGATAGCAAGTGAGATCCAAAATACCTCTATGATGGGTAGAGTTTGCTCCAAGTAAAATGAAAACCTGCTTCAGGCAGGAAGTTTGAGGGAATCCAGCATCTCTTGCTGTGTTCTCCATGCTGTAAGCACGGCTAAGAATCCTCCATCATCAAAGAGTTGGTCAGAAGATCTCTTTCAAAATTAAGCCATAAAAGTGATTGGACACTTGTACAACTTACAGGAGATCTGCTTGTAGGTTTTGTTCTTATGTATTAGTAAGTATGAATACAATAAGTAAGTTCCTTCTCAAAGTCTGGCAACAAATTAGGCGGTGGTCCCAATGCTCCAGAAAGCCAGTGTGGTTAGTACTTATGCTGTTGGACAAGGCTCAGGAGATGCAGGTTCCAATCTATCCTCGGTCATAGGGAGCTCATTGGATGACATTGACTAGTCCAGGGGTCCCCAAACTTGGCAACTTTAAGACTTGTGGACTTCAACTCCCAGAATTCTCCAGTCAAGTCAAAAGTTGCCAAGTTTGGAGATCTCTGGGCTAATCCTTATGTCTCGGACAACCTATCTTGCAGGTTTATTATGGGAATAAAATGAATGAAAGTCTTCATATAAGCTACATCTGAGAAAAAGGTGAGCTATATGCCTCATGCAAATATATAAATACAGTGTAATATAAATTTCCTGATTCACTTTCTTCCAGGGCTTAGCCAGCAGTATAATCTCATTTTCAAAAACCCTCCAGGGCGGTCTTCTTGCATCTCTCTCTGCCCTTATGATCTAATGAATGCCTTCTGGTGACCTTCAGTCATCCTGCTCTACTATCCTCAGCTATCCAAACATTTTTGGGTTCCTGAAATGACCTACCCATGCTCTCTGCCGCATCTTGTGCCTGGAATTGCCTCACAGACCCATCTTGTTTATTCATGTCCTTCCTAAAACTTTATGCCCTTCTCAGAACTCACTTTTCTGAAGACCTTGAAGGCTGCTAGGTAATTATTGGTATATGTAACTGAAATACAACATATCCTCCCTTGTTAAAAATGTGCTTCCCATCTCCTTTCTCCTTTTTTTCTATTTAAGTGCTTCCTGCTTGTAATAGGCTGTGTACAAAGGTTCATTCAGCAGGTTCTGACCAGTTCTGGAGAACCAGCAGTGGAAATTTTGAGTAGTTTGGAGAACCAGCAAATGCAATCACTGACTGAAGATTTTACAATATCCTTCCCTTGCCACGGCCACCAAGCCACGCACACAGAACCGGTAGTAAAAAAATTTGAATCCCACCACTGGCTGTGTAGCTGCCAGAGTTGGTTTGATACAAGATAGGTGGCAAATAAATGTAATCAATAAATAATAAAAAAAATAAATAAAATAATGGGGAGGCACAGAGGAGAAATTGGTGGATCTAAAAAGCCAGCTGAAAAATAGTGAAGGGCAATTAAAGATCAGGTC
The DNA here is from genome assembly GCA_004320025.1 of Laticauda laticaudata. Taxonomy (NCBI): domain Eukaryota; kingdom Metazoa; phylum Chordata; class Lepidosauria; order Squamata; family Elapidae; genus Laticauda; species Laticauda laticaudata. Next base: position 68,529 of record BHFT01000927.1, on the reverse strand, counting down.
AGATAAAAGCAATGAAGTGGCGATGGAAGGACATGCTTTGAAAATGATTCTCAAGAAGTGTTTTGGCTCTCATGTATGGTCAGCACCCCTCCGTTACTTGTTAAAGCATCCCATCTTTTGCAGGTTACTACAGGAGACAGGAAAAGAAAGAGAGAAATTATTGTTTAGGAGTTACATTTTGACTCAATTTCCAACGGATTTATGAAGAAACCAGTGAGATACAAAACACATTGGTGTAAAATGCGATTAGAATTACAGCTTTAGAAAGATGAAGGACATTTGATAATTGAAGGCTACTGACCATAAGACCCAAATAGAATTTCCATATAGGGAAGCGGTTATATTCCAGATGCTGGAGATAACCAGACAGAGAAAACAGCCATATCCACCATATTAGCTAAGCTCCTCAAAGACCAGCCTGGAAAGGAAGCATAAGTTTGTCTTGTTCTAATTCCATACAGGAGAAGAATGAAAGAAATGATACTTATTTAAAAGATTCAAGGTTCAGCAAGGAATCTCTTATCTGGATTTAGGTGCTCTCCTCCTTTGGCCTGGATTACAAGTTATATTGAAAATTATTGAATTTAAATCACTTGTTTTTAAATCATCATTTAAATCACCTGTTTTTTTCCAGAATGATGATTTAGAAGCCTTCTGTAAACGAGTGACTTGTGGAACTGCCAACCGAGCACATTTGAGGAACATGAGTTTGAGGCATGCTATGCCTTACCACTTTAATTAGGAAAACAGTAACACTGTGGCTCCACCCAGGTCCTCAGCAGTGGAACATTTGTGCAGAGTTTGATATTCAAGAAAGATTTGGGCATGAGTAGAAAAGAGTGCCTGCCAGACAATGGCAAGGCTGAGGTTACACCTGCCACTTAGGATGGTACCAAAGACTCAGTGCAACTTTTTCCCCTCCCTGCCTGCCTGCCTTCAATCCCTCAATATACTTCCAATGAAAAAAAAATACACATGCATGCTAGGTGGGGGAGGATGAGAAAAGGCGGCCAAAAATGATGCAGCATTTGTTGTTTTTCATTACTGGAGCTCCCCAAGCCTCCAAGAGGGCAGCTTAGTGGAAACCAATAAAAACCGAGGTGGAAAGGTTGCCAGAAGCCTCATCTCCCTAGAGAGCACAGGTGGAGAGTCCAGATCAGAGCCTCAGGCAAAAGCAAATACGCATGCTTGAGGGCTTGCACACCCACGCTCTCCCATACCAACTTGCTCTTGCAAAACTACTTTCTGAGCAATTTTTTTTAAAAAAAGGTGTTTAGCTCACTGGGCGCTCATTTGCTCCCACTCCATCCCTTAGTTCTCCATGGAACTGGAAGCAGCTCTGTTAGTCTGCCCCCACCTCCCCCTTGGCTTTTGGTGTTTGTCCAGTTTCCAAAGAATTTATTTTCACATTCCTCTCTTTAAAAATACTTGTGTTATTGCGGAAAAGAAATAGACAAAGATAGCAGAACAGTCAAGTGGGGGCATTTTCTTGCACATATTTCCCCCCCTTGAAAAAAAATCTTCCTGCTTTTGTGCAATTCCTAGTTGTTTCAGTGGAGCTTGCAAGACATAGAGTCACTGAATCAGGGTCTCTCTCAGATTAATGAATCCTATGTATTAAAGCTCTAAAAATCTGCTACATGCAAGGCTGATTTTCTCATCTGTAGGAGAAGTAATTAGAGTTGGGTCCAAATTGCTTTCCAAAATTCTCCACTCAGTTTATGGCAGAGATTCTGGGTGGCTTGTAACTCCAAAGAAAGTAGAATTTTCCAGTAATTTCTCAGGAACAGGACTCATTCGTAATGTTGATGGTAGCATCTCAGGTGAAAAAGCCTCATGGAAGGAATGCTTTCATAATGTCTTCATGCCTGCCAACGTTTCTGCATCAGACATACAAATATGGTGAAGGAAGCCGAATATATGCGTCCCAGGATAATGTTGCAGGATTCAACCTGGGTCGATCACCAGGACAAGAGGTTTTGTCTTCTGAGCTTATNAATGTTGCAGGATTCAACCTGGGTCGATCACCAGGACAAGAGGTTTTGTCTTCTGAGCTTTTGGACTTGTGCTGGAGTCTATCTTCAGGGACCCCATCTTCAGGGTACTTTTTTCTAGCTACAGAGAAGTTCCTTGAAGATGGGCTCCAGCACAAGTCCGAAAGCTCAGAAGATAAAACTTTTGGTCCTGGTTACCAATCCAGGTTGGATCCTGCAATATAAACATGGTCATTGTCATAAAACATGCAAAGTGAAGTGGAATGTGCAATGTGCCAAAAGAAAAAAAAAAAGACAACAATTCCACAACCTTCTCCTCTCTGAGGCATTTGGTGTTTCAGGGTTTTAACGAATAAATTAAATAAAACAAGGCAATCATAACTAGAGATGAAATGCTTTGTGTCTTGTGGAAGAAGAACTCTCTAGTAAGGCCAAACCAAAAAATAAATTCAAATAATGAGTGACAGAAGCAGAAGTCACATTTGTCACAGTGGGAGCAATTTTTTCAAAACTGAATCAAATAACATTCAAATAACAAGCTGGAACTGAAGCAGGACTTCTCATTGACTAACCCATCCAAATTCTTTAAAAGTTTCTTGCTTTGCCTGGAAGACTCCAGTGGTGGGATTCAATTTTTTTTACTACTGGTTCTGTGGGCATGGCTTGGTGGGCGTGGCAGGGGAAGGGTACTGCAAAATCTCAGATTTTACAGAGTCAGAGGTGGTATTTGCCGGTTCTCTGAACTACTCAAAATTTCCACTACCGGTTCTCCAGAACTAGTTAGAACCTGCTGAATGCCACCTCTGGAAGACTCTATATATAGTGACCACACTGTAGACCAGTGACCATATATTTCTATTTCTTGAATATATTGATTTTGGAGGCTAGCACTGTACAGATTCCCCCACCCCCCCATTTCTGTGTATTCTAAATAAAACGCTTCACATACTGAATATAATTTTCATCATTCCCATAAGGTGCTCCAAAACTTGATTATATTCTTTTTAACTATACTAAAAATATCTTCATGGAAAGCATCACTGTAGGAAATAGATAACGAATATTTTAAACAAGAAGAAAGTACTGTGATTGTGCAGTCACAAATGGCAATTTGGATAATTGATACCAAAACTTTTTGATCTATAATTCTGCAAAGCACTTGGCTTCTGTTAAGCTTTAATACTGTATGAGCTCTGTAATAAATTTTATTTTGTTTGCACTTTAACCATGGAAGTAAATTGTTCCAAAAGATTGTTTATCGATAAGTATTTCGGGGTTCTTTTTTCTCCACAAAGGATTAAATACAATTATTATCTTCACTACTAAGTTGGGAAATGGGAAATTTTTGTCTTATATTTGTTAGGTTCACTCCAAACAACAAGAAAAAAAGAAAAACAGCAAACCTGAAATGATATTTTAGGTTATTATGTACAAGAATTCAACTGTGCAAGTCATACTCATCAAATTGAAACACTTTTGAAGACTTTTCGGGATCTATTGTTTGAAAATAAAATGATTGTAAAGACTGCAAAGTCTTTTCCAGGGGTGGGGTGCAAATATTTTTATTACCGATTCTGTGGAGGTGGCCATGTGACTGGGTGGGCGTGGCTTTTTTGAAGCAAACCCCCCCCCATCTCTGGTTTTTTTGGCCTCCTGGGCCTTAGGGAAGTCTTCTGGGGGGTGTTTTTGCTCCCAGGAGGCTTCCCTGAGGGCCAGGAAGGCAAAAAATGGAGCATGTTGGGGGTGCTCAGCACCCCCCCCTGCGCACCCCTTTTTGCCTCCTGAGCCTCAGGGAAGCCTCCTGGGCAAAGCAGTAAGACAGCGAATGGGATCTCAACACAGCTGATTGTCGGAACAGCTGATCGTCAGGAGAGAAAAAAAAGAAATACCTTAAGGAGTGACTGGGCAGGGGAGAATGCAATCAGCGATGTCGGGCATGTGCACGATGTTGCGCATGGACAATAAGGACTGACTGGGTGGGGAGGGGAGGGGCCAGCCAGGGGCNGGACTGACTGGGCGGGGAGGGGAGGGGCCAGCCAGGGGCATGATTTGCTGGTTCTCCGAACTGTGCAGAATCATAACAACTGGTTCTATAATACCAGCCTGAACCAGTAGAATCCCACCCCTGGTCTTTTTTATGGACGCTTGTTTTCAAAATAATAATGGGTCAGAGCCATGCTCTTCCAAAATTCTGTTATTCTAACTTATAATAAGAAAGAACTTTTCTAAAATCTGTTTCTTGACTTTGCATACCCTATATGGGTAAATACAACTGAATTTCTCTTCCTCCATTTTCTCAGAAAATGAAGAGAAGAAGGAGAGCCAGTCAGAGATGCAGCTACCTTTGGGTGTGATTGTGTAGCATATCTGAGCCTTGAAAAGTAGTGGAGTCCCTGTGTGGGTATTAAGGGAAGTTTGCAAAGCCAGGGAGAGAACAATACCCACCCGGTAAGAGTGCCTTTTTCCTCAAATTTCTCTTCTTTTTCTGAAGAACTTCTAAATCAAATTTTAGCAAATTGAATGAGGACTATAGAAAATAATTCTGAAGACTTCTGCATGGAAGAAATGCTCTTTTTCTCAGTTCCGAATGTGATTGCTATCACATTGTACTAAGTAATGCTTATTTCAATAGTAATTTATGGGATGCCACACAATTGGTAGGGTTTGGATAACAAGCTAAGCCATAAACCATGGCTTTCAGGCTATCACAGCCAGATTCATAGTAAATGTTTTTGTGACTTAATGCAATTTGTCAGTTAAGAGATCCTGTTAAATTAATTCTGTGAAGAAACAAATCAATCAGCATTTATTGCCATAATACCACCTCAGTTTTTTAAAGGCAATGGCAAACCACTTCTGAAATCTTGCCAAGAAAACTGCAGGTACTAGTCCAGGCAGAACAAAAGAAGCTTCTTGGATGAGAAGTAAAATGTTTTCAAAGTTTAAAAACCCCAAGAAAGTCCAGTTGCCTTTTGAAAAATCACCTTTGGGACAACCGTGACCAAGATGATTGAGAATTTCCAAGGACAAGTCCAGGCAGAAGGCCACTCTAGAACCAAGTGACTATTACTGAAAAGCACAATCTCTTAAAAATTTCTCGATTTTCCTCCTTTGACAGAGTACTGAAGAAGGACATGAAGGTAACTTTAAATAGTATCTGATTCAAGAGTTACCTCTGTGAAGTTTTTTAAGAAATGAGAGTGAACTTGGAAAGAAGAATATTTATTTATTATTGCGATGTGTCAATACCTACAAAATCAGAATAGTGTAAGTAATGGTATTTCTTGTAATAGCTGTCGTGGCACAATAGTTAGAATGCATTATTGCAGGCTAATTCTGCCGATTGCCAGCAGTTCCATCCTGACCATCTGAAGGTTGATTCTGCCTTCCATCCTTCCACGGTCAGTAAGATAAGAATCCAGATTGTTGAGGGCAATATGCTGACTCTGTAAACTGCTTAGAGAGGGCTGTAAAGCACTATGAAGTGGTATATAAGTCTAAGTGCTATTACTATACTCCAAGGAATGGAAAATTGGACTTTGAACAAACAGGTTCGGAAGAGAACTGATGTTTTGAATTTTGGTGTTGGAGAAGATTCCTAAGAAAATCCATGGATGACAAGAAAAGAAACAAGTGGATCAGTGAACAAATCAAGTTAGAATTATCATTTAAGATACAAATGACCAGGCTCAAATGATACTACTTTGGATGCTTTATGGAAAAGGCTATAACACTGGGGTAGGTGGAAATAGAAAGAGGAGAAAAAGTGAGTTACAGTGGTGTTGGGTGCACCATTGGAAGATTTTGATCCTCTAGGATCACAACATTTCTTCCACGTCTGCAGTGAAGACTAAATGATAACATTTCTTGGGCTCTTAGAATTTATCTTATAAAATTAAAACCTGTCTTTCAACTCCTGAAAATACCTCTAAAAATAAAGCCAAGCATCCTCCCATATAGTGTAATGCAATATATCAATTTAAAACATTAAATGAATGGTTCAAGAGGGAAAATACAACTGGGCTAACCTAAAAATATATTTCTCCCTTTCTAAAAAAAAAAAAAAAACAAGATAAGAGAGGTCAACTGAACTTTTTTTGGAGGAAATTTCACAAGTTGAGTACTGTTACAAAAAAAAAAAAAAGCATTTTCTATTCACTATTTTGGTGTGGCAAAATTAGAGGTTGAATAAGAATCTTCTCTTTGGTGCTGTCTGGATGACAAACCCATCTTAGAAAAAGACACTGTCGTCCACTGATTAGAGGTCACTCAGTGACATTTATTACATCTTTGCTACATAATTCTCTGCTTGGTATCTTAACAGTCACAGGGATTTTTATTACTAAAAGCCTTCAAAATAAATCTGTCAGTAATTTCCTTTCAAAAGTTATTCTGGGCTTGCTGTGGAACTGTGTTTCACCTGTCCCATTATTGCCAGTAAAATGTTCTTTCCCAGATAAGGTTCATTCATTCCTGCCTTCCTTTTTAGAATGAATCCCTTACATTTTCATTGATAGAAGCAATCACAAAGTGAGAACAATTTTGAAGAGCCAGAGTGTTATATATATATATATATATATTATATATATATATATATTCTGTTTGTTTTAAGTTTCTCGCGGGGTACTATTACAGTTGTGCTAGTTCAAGCTTCCTTTCAGTATTATCCACGTTCAATTTTGGTGCTTTTAAATGTAGGCAATGTTCAGCGAATCCATCTGCCATCATCAGGCTTCTGTATTGGATGCAGATGAGATTCTGCTGAACCGTTGCGACAACTTTAAAAGCACTACAATGACCTGGATATACCCGAAGGAAGCTGAACAGCACACATGCTAAGTACCCGCGAAAACTTAAACACACACACACATCACACAAAATGATATATATATATATATGTTATTTTTTAAGTTTCGTGGGTACTACATGTCTGCGTTCAGCATTCCTTCGGTATTAATCACACGTCAATTGTAGTGCTGTTAAAGTTGTAGCAACGTTTCAGCAGAATCCCATCTGCCATCATCAGGCTTCTGTTATATATATATGGATCTTTGGTTAGTCGGGTTATTATATATATATATTTCTTAAGTTTTCGTGGGTACTTACATGTATGCTGTTCAGCTTTGTCAGGGTATTTTCCCAAGTCATTGTAGTTGTGCTTTTAAAGTTGTAGCAACGTTTCGGCAGAATCTCACTCACAGACGAGCTCAATACAGGAGCCTGATGATGGCAAATGAGATTCTGCCGAAACATTGCTACAACTTTAAAAGCACAACTACAATGACTTGGGAAAATACCCCAACAAAGCTGAACAGCACACATACACACAATATAGTCTGTATATTTATACAAGTGATACAAGCTAGACAGACAGACAATTGTTGTTTGTCATACATGTTGTCTATATTGTTATTTATTACATCAAAGCTTCCTGGAGGGATTTCAAAATCCTCATTGTATCCTTTAACGTCTTTTAAATTAATCCTCTTAAAAACAACAGCACCTCCCTTGTGGAACATAAATCTGACTATACTGGATTTTCTAGACAATCCTCTGCTCACATATTTTCACTGAATTTTACTTATCTTCCACTGTTTTTTGAAACAACAGCAAATCAGCAGTTACATTTTGCACCAATTCCTGTGTGCTGAGTCAGATGAAATCACAAGACATCATCTCATGTAGTTGTGGTGACTTCCTGCTCCATGTGACAACTAAGGAAGCCCTGTGTCTTCTACTGCAGAAGTCAGTCTTCTGTTTGATGGAGTTCAGTCCAGATTTGGTTCAAAGATAAAAGAGTCGTAAAAAGGGAGAGCAAGGGTTAGCAACAGTTAGCTCCTTGAGAATGGGCTGAGTGGCAGGCTTACAGATGAACTCTTCATTTGAGATAAGCCTTTGCATAGCACCATTGAACCACGAATCAGACAATCACATTACACCTTATGTACGTCTGAGGATAGTGTAGGATTGACTTCAGTGGAAGCCTAGAAAATCTGCGTGAATTGAGTATGGTTTATTTAATCATGTTAGGAGTGTCATGCATACACAATATTAATGTTATATTTCTTTTTTACACAAAAGTAATGATTTATGATTTTGGCATCTGTAGCCAGTGATTAGGGCATCAGATTAAAAAGTGGGACATCATGAATTTTAATCCCATCTTAGTCACAAATGATGCTGGGTGACCTTGGGCCAGTCTCTCTCTCTCTCTCTCTCTCTCTCCTATGAAAGAAGCAGTGGCAAATCACAGCTGAAAATGTTGCCAAGAAAATTTCAGGGACTTTTCCATGTAGTCACCAGGATTAAAGGCTGACTTGAAGGCACCCTGTCCCTCCAAAAGCTATTGATCATCATAAAGAAACTGATAACCTGTTTTTTAGAGTATATATGTTTCTTTTTTTTGAGTGATCTACTTCAAATTGGAATTTTAATCAGGGAATAACTTCCAACAAATGCACCAATTAGCAATCTAGATTGTACCTGTGACCTACATAAACAAAGACTGGGTCTTCAATTATGTAGCTGTAGTCAGTGTCTTGAGTTTTCTGATCTCTCTTGTGGAGACATCTGTAGAACATTTTCTTTCACATGCTCTTGTTTTCTTTATTCTTTCCTATCTCCTTGGAATACAGAAGTATCCCAGATACAAGAAGAGGTTCTGGGGAAAACAGTCTGGGAATAAAAATCATGTTTTCTAGGAGTGATTGGCACATAGAATATTGCTGTAGAGTTGTACCAAGTGATTAGGAGATAATTGGGGAAGGAGACAACAAACCTTGCTGTTGTTAATATTCTACTTGCAGCCAATTGAAGGATCTTAACAGAATAACAGAGTTGGAAGGGACCTTGGAGGTCTTGTAGTCCAATACCATGCTCAGGCAGGAAACCCTATACCATTACAGACAAATGGTTGTCCAATCTCTTCTTAAAAACTTCCAGTGTTGGAGCGTTTACAACTTCTGGAGACAAGTTGTTCCACTGATTATTGTTCTAACTGTCAGGAATTTTTTCCTTAGTTCTAGGTTGCTTCTCTCCTTGATTAGTTTCCACCCATTGCTTCTTGTCCTGCCCTCAGGTGCTTTGGAGAATAGGTTGGCTCCCTCTTCTTTATGGCAGTCCCTGAGATATTGGAACACTGCTATCATGTCAACTCTAGTCCTTCTTTTCATCAGACTAGACATACCCAATTCCAGCAACTGTTGTTTATATGTTTTAGCCTCCAGTCCCCTAATCATCTTTGTTGTTCTTCTCTGCACTCTTTCTTGAGTCTCTTGATCTTGAGGTATAGTTTATCTTTTGAGTAGGAACGGAGGACTCACTGTTCATGGGTATGGGACATTGAATCTCTGCCACACTCCCAAAAATATTTAATGACCTTAAGGCATTTTAGAATTAAATTAAATATTTTTTGATTTGGGGAGTCAGAATATTTGGTTTGCTCTGTCAGTTTCTAGTCTCTCTCTCTCTCTCTCTCTCTCTCTCTCTCCTACTTCTGCTGTGCAAATAAAAATATCTTGAATCATATTTCTTTTCCATGTCCCTCCTGAGAGTTTCTCTGTGTGTTTCCAGAAAATGGATGGGTTGGCTATTGTTCAGTTCAATTTGATGACACATTGTCTCATCTTTGCTTCCAGTTTTGGCTTCTTTTATAAATATGGTGTACATTGGTTGCTGAGTACACAACAAGGTCATGGGTGTGAACAGAAGATTGGAATAATGGCTACTGATGCCATAAAAGGCTCCAGTGTCTTTTCCTTTAACAGACATAATTGGATTATTTTGCTGTATTAATTGCTGAGAAGGGGTGGGATCCTCTCAAATAGATTATTTGGAAAAGAGACTCTGTTAAATCTTCCCGGCATCCAAATATTTTATTTTGTGTCATAGCTGCCAGAGTTAAACAACTTAAGACAGAAAAGTGATTGGGAACAAACAGACCAAATTATCCTCTCTTCATGGTGATGCTGCATTCCATGTTCACAGACATTTGGCCAGTTGGCCTGATAGCTTCTCCTTTCTAATTCTAGGACTGCAGCCCCCATCTGGAAAGGATGAGGAAGCACTGGGAAGAAAAATCCCTGAACTCCTGGCTGACTGTTCTCAGGGCTTCTCCCCCTCCTGCCCATTCTTACTCTTTGTCTCTGGACCCCCCACTCATGCTCATTCCTCCCTCTCTTTAGAAGGTAGATATATCACCTGGGGCAGTGATGACCTGTTGCCTCTCCTTTGATGCCTGCATATCAGGCATAACCATGCCAAAGAAAGAATTTCATTTTGAAGTGGTGTAAGCCAAAGGGGAGAGCTTTTCAGCTGTTTGACAGGGCAATTACACACATTTCCACTGATAACCCTCACTTGATGGCTTGCTGCTGCTCCTGCAAAAGGAATTAACTTTAGTACCAGATCTGTACTTAATAGGGGCCTTCCATTGTAATTTGGAGCGGGGGAGGAATTTCACTGAATTTTCAAAGGTTCTGCCTTCAGGGTAAATCTATCTAAAACTGTCTCTGTCTATCTATCCATCTATCCATCTATCTATCTTAAACTGATTTTTCTATGGAACTCTTAAGAGTGCCTTTTAAAGCATGAGCAGCTGAGTTTCACTGCAATATTACAGGAACTGGTAATGATCCTGACATGTTTATTTATTAGAATTTTATCCCTCCTTTATTTCTTTATAAGTAACTCACAGCAGTGAACATTCCTAATACTCCTTCGTCCTTCTATTCTCCCCACAACAAGAGACACTGTGGGCTGAGAAAGATTGACTGGCCCAAAGTCACTCAGCTGACTTTCACACCTTTCACACCAAGAGAACTCACGGTCTCTTGGTTTCTAGGCCAGCACCTTAACCACTATACTAAACTGGGTCTCAGTGTCAATACTTTCACTTTCTCCTCTAGCTGCTAGACTCCAAACATGTTGTATTTCAACTCTCATAACCCCCAGAGTATGTGACCTCTCTCCCTTCATGACAACCCCACCACAACCCCATTTACATGATTGGCGATGATGCTCACTTCATCTGAAGAAGCCAAGGAGATAATCCAGGAAAGACTCTACTAAATGACCCACTTTGACCAAGTGCTAGAAATCAGCTTTTTTTACTACCAGTTCTGTGGGCGCGGCTTAGTGGGCTCAGCTTGGCTTGGTGGGCATGGCAAGGGAAGGATACTGTAAGGATACTCCATTCCTTCCCAATCCCACTAACCTGCTTTCCAGCTCTCTTCTCCTGTGCAGGGCAACAAAAGAAGACCCAGACAATCAGCTGGGATCAGGAGGCAGAGAATAGATGAGGGTGGGGCCAGTCAGATGTAGTATTTGCTAATTCTCTGAACTACTCAAAATTTCTGCTACCAGTTCTCCAGAACTGATCAGAGCCTGCTGAATATCCTCTCTGCTAGAAATCCCTTAGGTCTACAGCTATCTTTTTTTAACCATTAGACAGAATAAAAGTGAGCTAGAGCAAAGTATGCATTAATCATGTGCATAATTATATCACTATTTGAAGGGTGATAAAATGTATAAAACTACACTGTGTTCTAGTCTGCCTACTCAGTACAACAAGCAATCTATTTGTCAGTCCTTTGACTGACCCAGTAATTCTGACAGTTCATTGTGATTATCCATTGCTTAAGGGCTTCTGCAGCTAATGTACTTTATGGAAGGATTTTTATTCTAATAGCTTTTTTGTTCAAATTTTTAAAATTCCATTCATTAGCAGCCTAACAAACAATGGAAAATTCCTAAAACCTGGCTTCATTTTTAAGTAGTTTTATCTGATTGAAAATCAGTTACAAATACAAGGCACTAAACAGCCCAAATTCCAATAACTTGAAATTGGATGAAAAACCACCAGAATGAGAAGATAGTTTGTTGGGCTGGGGGTCAAAAAGTTTCCTCTTCATTTTCACATTAATTGCCAGTGGAGGTCCAATTGAGGCTTCCGTACCTCAGCAGATTCACCTCAGAAACAAGATCTGGCTGTGATCCTTTAGATCCTTCTGTCCATCTATTATTGTCAATCATTTATAGCCAGCACAGATCTCTGTTCTAACACATTTGGAGAGCACCAGGGTGGGCAAAGTCATTTTAGGTTGGTAATTGTTCCCATTCTGCATATTCAATCAACCATTGCTAATCTTAAAATTGCTGCTAAATTGAAGTAGAGCTGAGCAGCTCCCTCTGGGTCAGGCATTGTGTCTCAGTTTCCTTATCTTCTCCCACAGTGCAGGGAACCTTTTAGTGTCAGAGTGATGCCACTGGAAGCTTTTCTTTCAAGGCTCAGTTTTGAACTATTTGAGAGATTGAGAATAGGAGTGTTCACACAGCCCTTGCTTTCCAGTTCCTATCCTTAATATTGAATTCATACAAGTTTTTAAACCATTTTCCTCCACTAATCGTGAACCTGTGAATAACATGTTTGATTTGATTGTTTGTGTGGGGCATGGATTTGTTTGAGGCAAAGTAAAAACTGCCATGAAAAAGTGGGGTGGCTGAGTTGGATGCCCTGAAAAAGCAGTTAATTCCAGCAGTTATTAAAAGCAGTTTAAAAAGCAGTTATTGGACTGTGTTTTTAGATCAGAAAGAAAGATGTTTGTGGGATTTTCTATCTCAGCTGCCAAATATCTTGGCCAGCAGTAGACATGGCACATCTTGTATCCTGAGGTTAGATAGCTCAGATAGGAGACATTCCTTGAGATAAGCAGGCCTTGGACCCAAATAATTTAAAACATGGATAACCAACACCCTGAACTGAACTTGCAAATATTTTGATATTTGATAGCAGATGTGTAGCATATCCATAGCAATATCTGGACCCTATGTAAGCATTTAAACAGTGGAATCAGGATTCTATTCAGGTACACACAAAAATATATGTGTGTTACCCTTGCCTGAATGCTAGACAAATGAGTTGAGTCTTTTAAATTCCTGTGTGGGCCACATGTTGCATAAAACATAATATCCAGAAGAATTTAATATGTAGAGGTTAACTCCAAAACATTAAAAAAGAATCAGCTACAGGTTCTTGACTTCTCAACACAAATACTAACTGTTTTAATATATTTGGTTGATTCTGAATGACATCAAATGCCATTGATTGTTTTGGAATTCTTTTTTGTAAATTTATACTTTGAATATTAGCTAGTACTCTACTGAAAGACCAAAGTCTAATCTGCTCATTGTGTATACTCCAAGCTGTAATCCATTTGCTTCTTAAATAAATTCTGTTCATCCTATTTGATAACAAACCATTCCTAAAAAGCAATATATTTATTCTCAACAATTTGAATCTTGGATGAGTGGTATATTTCAGTTAAGGATATACCTTTCCACTCTGATAGCACGAGGTATTGAAAATCAAGAGAACTGCTTTCAATACCTCACATAACACATCTTATTGCTTGTTCAGACTTAAGTTGATAGAGAGTTGCAAAGTGAGACTTTCTCTCACACACAAAGAACTATTAGAGGTATATTCTGCAATAAAATGCATGAGGTCTGTTGATTCAAGCTACTTTATAAAGCACCTGAAGGCCAGACAAGGAATAATGGATGAAAACTGAACAAGGAGAGATTTAACCTGGAAAAAAGGAGAAACTTTCTGACAGTGAGAACAATCAACCAATAGAACAGAAATTGCCCTCGGAAGTTGTGGGAGCATCATCACTTGAGACTTTCATGAAGAGATTGACTGCCATTTGTCAGAAATGATGTCGGGTCTCCCGCTTGGGCAGGAGGGTTGGACTAGATGACTTACAAGGTCCCTTCCAACTCTGATTATCTGTTATCTGATGTGCTTGTATTCACTCTACTTCTGCTTCTTCAGGACTGAAAAGTATTTCATTAATCAGTGAAATGGTTTGCCTGCAGAAGTGGTGGATACTCCTTCACTGGAGGCTTTTAAGAAGAGGTTGGACAGGCATTTGTCTGAAATGGTTTCCTACTTGAGCAGGGGGTTGGACTAGAAGAGCTCAAAGGTCCCTTCCAACTCTGTTATTCTATTATTCAATTAATCAGTTTTAATGTTTGTCCTAATCCTCTACTTTTTGGAGTTTAACCCATGGGTGAAGTTAACTTAAAAGGCTTAAAAGAAGATGAAAATTTATTTTATAGAATAACTCAAAAGAGTATTGAGCAAAAGATTTTGACAGCTATGGTAGATACAGAAAAACAATATTTAGGCAATAGTCCGCAACCAAGATTATCACGAATGTTTTACAGAGAATTGTCATTTATTCCCTTTTTCACAAAAGAAGATTGGATTCTGTGGAAATACAACCAGTTAAAATTCATTTGGGATCCTCTGGTCTTGGGCAGGGTCTCATCTAACATGACCCTTATGGGTGGAAATTCACCCACGCACAAGACATTATCAGATAGTAATCGGTGAAATCCACCATAGAACCCCCTCTGGCTCACACATTCTGTAACTCACACTAGAGATTCAGGGAAGGAAGATGAGGAAGTAGAAGAATATTTATGGACTCAGATTGTTGTGGCGGCTCCCCCCACCTCCACCAGCTGCTGAAAACTATGGCATTGCATAACAACTAGTGATAGTATCTGCTGCTCATGTTTTATAGCCTAGTTGTTCGCTTTTTTATTGCATGTCCGTGCCTAGCACAAAGGACTTTGATTTTTTTTTTTATTTTTAAGTTGGGTCAGGAAAGATTTGTAAATGGTGTGGCTAAATAGAAACAACTTTGGTCATAAAGTCCAACTTCTCTGTAGTGAACAAACGCAGCATTTGTTCACTTCCATAACTTTACAGCAGAGTTAGAGGCTCTTTTTATAAAGTGTTAACTGGAGATGAATCTTTAAAAGCATGAACTGACTCTTTAAAGATGAACAGTTGAAATTTGAACATTCCTAATCCTGATTCTAATAGTAGCCTGGATGTTGTGGGTGCTCCATCACTGGAGACTTTTAAGAAGAGTCTGGACAGCCACTTGTCTGGAATGGCATTTATTCTCTTGCTTGAACAGAGGATTTGACTAGAAGATCTCCAACATCCCTTCCAACTCTTGTTATTCTGTTATTCTGAAACCACAGCTAGGCAAACTGTTTCTAAGGGGATGATTCCCTGCATTCATCAATAATAATCAACCAACTGTTAGCAGAACTCATGTCTATAAATTAGACTCACCATTTAAGATCTAATAGGCATTGCACCTGATGGCACTGAATTCCATAGGTTTGTAACAGGTTTTGGAAAAAAAAAACCCAATTGCTTTATTCAGTATTGAATACCACTATCAGGCTTCAGCAGCTAATCCAGAATGAAAGAGGCAAGGAAAATAATCTTATATGCATTCTTTTCATAATTGCTTGCATTTTTAATATGTCCTTTTATTTGTTCTTTCATCTTCTAAACTAAAATCTACAAACACTTTTGTTTCATGAGAGGGAAACAAGTTCCTGGTCCTTAGGCTTGTAAACAACAGATGTCTTAAGCAGCACATCATCCTGACAGATATGTAAAGGAAATACATGCTTCCCAATTAACTTTCTGGGGTGGGGGTTGGGTGGGGTAGGTAAACATTTCATGATGTGAAACTGACAGGTCCAATTTACAAGTGGACGGGAAAGTATTAACCACAGACATCCTGGGTACTGTTGTAATGTACAAAGAGGAGAGTTGAGCGTGTTTCAGATCTATACAGGCAGCTAATCAGTGATTAAAACTGTTCCTGGTCTGTATCATTTTAGCTTACAAGTGGGAGTTGCTTGCTCCCCTCCCCCACATGGGAACTACATGTACAACCATCTGGATTTCACTATCAAACTGAGTGTGTGTTAATACACTGCATATATGACTTAGCTGATGGAATGCAGGAAATAGCAATCCAGCTAACATAGATTCTGTGCAAGCATAGGATTCTAAACTGTAGAGAACAACATAAGATGTCTTGAAGTAAAACTGATGATAGTTGCCTTCATGATGTATGGGTCAAAATGTACCCATCTGAAGTGCCAAGTGTGTTCACATTGTTGTCACGGGTGGTGTAGCCAAGTGTGAGATTGTGTGGGAGCCTGGAATTCTTGTTATCCACTTGAATGTTGAAAATTAAACATAGGGTGTTTTTAAAAATACCCAAGGGAAAAGCTATTGTTAAAAAGAAAAAGGTCACATTATTATCAGCAACAGCAATAACAACAAAATACTTTGTTTTAAAATTTTATACTCTTTGTCTCTACAGGTCCACTGATCCTTAAACTAACATTGATTCAAAGCCAACGATCAGTTACCCAAATATGACAACAGCTCAGTTGACCAAAGGCATGAGGGGTAGAGGTGATACATAGAAATAAACCCATTGAGGAATGATTAAAGCTGAGATTTGGAATTGTGTAATATAATGGTAAAGGAAAGAGGAAAAGATGGAGAAATATGCATCTGTTAAACTAAGATAAATTGTAAGACTATAATAGACATGAATAAAAGTGGTCTGATCCTGTGGAATAGAGATGCTGAATGCATACAGGGAGGTAAAATACAGAATTAATTTTGAATAGAGCACTTAAATATATCTCTCTGAAAACATGAACTGGTTCTAAAGTTGTTTGAGTGTCTATGGAAATGGCAATCCAAAGGGGGGTGATTCTGCACATTGTACTCCAGTGAATGGTGATGATGGAACTATATGTGAGTATAGGGAAGTATTGAATGAATATAAATCAGGAGAAAATTATCCTCTTAGGGAATATGACTAAGAGAGATGGGAAGAAGTCAAGAAAGTACAGAAAAAATGCTAGACCTTCCCTTCATAGGCAGAGCTACAAGTGAGAATGATGAGTAATGACTATCTGCTTAATAAAAGGCTTTAGTGCTTTGAATGCATGTCTTAAGTATAAGTCCATTCAGATACACACATAGAAAAGGAATCCATATACATTAAGAGCGTGGCTGATTGGATCGTCTGTGATGAAAGACTCTGGGAAAATTGGGGAGCAATGAGAGATTATGAGTATGGGACCAACATGTGTATGACAATACAGGTAGTTTTCGACTTACAACAGTTTACTTAGTGACTGTTCAAAGTTACAACAGCACTGAAAAAAATGGCTTATGACCATTTTTCATACTAACAACTGTTGTGGCATCCCCATGGTCATAAGATCAAAATTCAGATGCTTAGAAACTGACTCATATTTATGACAGTTGCAGTGTTCTGGGATCATGTGATCCCCTTTTGGAACTTTCTGACGTTTTATTTGTACTTAGTGCTTTCCAGTGATGTTATCCTATCAGTTTGGACTGGTTCAGCTGAACTGGTAGTAAAAAAACAAAGCCCCCGCCATCAGCTGAGAGGAGGAAAAAAATCCTCTGACAATCAGCTGAGAGGAGAAAGAAGAGAAAACCGTAGGATCGGATGTCCCACCCGCCCCTGTGCTTTTCTCTTCTTTATCCTCTCGGCTGATTGGTGCTGCAGGCTTCAATTGGTGTGGAGAAAGCTGTGCACATGTGTTAGATGTGCGTGCACATGCACACGATCACCAAACCGGTAATGGAACAGGTAGGATCTTACTACTGGTGCATTCGCCTCCTGGCCATGGAGAATCCCAATGCGGAGCCTGTCCATGGGGCCATCTACTACCCACCGCTCACCTCCAAAGGCTTCACAGTGGAGCAGAACAGCATCTCTTACTTCATTGGCCATAGCTGAAACTTCCCAACCTGAAGCAGTCTCATATCGTTTTTAGCTGCTGAGAAATTTGCACTCACATTTTATTTTGTAGGCACAATTTTTACTGCCAATCAAATCACATCATGGTTAAAAAAAGATAATAATCATTTCTCCCCAGCCTCCAAAAGTTATAGAAATACACATGCTTCAGTTTGAAGAGGGAGCAAAAAAGGATTGTATACATCCAGCTGCTTGATCCGTTTTTGCTCTAAGTTCCTCAGCTTGGACAATTAATGCTTGCGTGGCTTTGGGAAAAGTGCAGAGGTTGCACATTTTATGACAGGGAGGAACTCTTGTGTTTCCCAGACAAAACCAGTAGCTGCTAGTTTAGTCTCTTCTTTTTTTTTTTTTTTAAAAAAAACCATTTGTTGGTAGTAGTANTTTTTTAAAAAAACCATTTGTTGGTAGTAGTAAAATCTGAAACAAGCTTACTTAGATCTTCTGTGCTGTTTCATCAGTCTGGAGAGCTTGAGAAAGTGACAGTTGAGGTCATTGTCATTTTGGACTTCTTTAGGTAATTGCTTCAAAGGTGCTCTTCCTGTGAGTTAATCTTTGCAAGGCACTTTTGCATGCTTCAATTCACAGTACGATTCAATACAATAACTAGCCCATAATTGAGGGTGAAATCATCTTCCTTTGGAGATTGTACATGTGGGAACACCAACCTATTGAGAGTTAAACTGAATGCAATCCAGGTGTACTTGAAGACATTATCCTACAATCCAGGTGTACTTGAAGACATTTACAAACAAGGAAAATGAATACCCTTACGGGATCATTAAAATACATCTTGTTTCCAGAACCAAATCTTGTCTATTGCAACATTTTCTTGCATTGCAGGATAAATTGAATTTAATAGATCCTTGATGTTTGATATATCTTAACAGAAAGAGAATACGTAAAGGTAGCCATAAACCAAACATTGTGCAACTGTTTGAAATTACAGTGACCATAGCTATTGTATTTGGTCATCCTGTCCATTGGCGGTCACATGACAACGTGATACATAGCTTATGTTCCGCAGTCACATGACCACAATTAATGATGTTTTTTGGAGGTTTCCATCCCCCAAAATTTACCCATTCCAATGAATAGTTTCACTTCCTATATAGGACTATCTGTATACATTTTATTCAATTGTTCAACAGATTTTTTTAGGCTTGACTATTTTTAAAAAATTGATATTATATCCTGTGTTTAGAAGATGGTAAAAACAGGCAAGATTGTAGCCACAATGGTGCAATTGAAGTTCCATCCACCATCAAGGCTGCCATCTTGACTTTTTTGACTGTACCCTGCAGAGGTCCCTGCACCTAGGAAAGATAATTGAATTGCCATCAGTTATTCTTGAATGGGGAGATTTTTTTTCCCTTCTACCTAAAATCAGGACAGGGCAGAACGGATCTGCCTTCCTAGCTTTCAAATAAATGGCTGCAGTTTATCTTTTTAAGCAAGGCGGTCAAACTCATGTAGTGTTGAATGTTTGGCACCCATCACTGGAGTAACAAAGGATGAAGTGTTTTTATTTTAGTAGATGGAGTATAGGACTTGGTGAATCAGCAGGCCCAAGACACAGGAACCTTTGATATATTTAGAAATCATTAACCTGTAAACAGAGGAGCCAAAAAGGAAAGACAGTGAGAGAGATAGAAAATGGGAGCAAAGGTAAAACTGCATTCAGAACAAAGCAGCACTGAATATAAATAAAGCAAGGCTGCTTCACGGCCTGTTTTTTCACTGCTGCCTTACTTTTAACCCAGTGATGGCAACACCTTTGGGCTCAATGTATCAAAAATTCAGAAAAGCCCTACACTGACACTGTTTGTGTGCCAACGCCCCCACCCCGAGCAAAAGTGAAACAATCATTTGCATATTCTTTGATTTTATTTTATTTTATTTTTAAAACTACAATCCAATCCTGTGTGGGATCCCCAGGAACTGCCACACACTGCTTATCTTAGACTTGTTGTCTTTCTGTTGATATGTCACTGAGGCCTACTCAAGGTTGCTCCAGTTCTCAAGAGGTCTTCATTCTTGAAGGGATTTGGGAGAATGCTCTTCTGTGGCCTCGGGAGCCTCCAAAAACCATGCAAAAGCATGGCCTGTTCTCATGTGATTTTTGGAAGCTGTGGAGGCTGCCTAAGACCACACCCTGTTATCAGGTGGCCTCCACAGACTTTGAAAATCACAGGAGAATGGGATGTGCTTTCAAAAATAGTTGTTGTCAGGTATTGGTGAATGCTGGTATGTCACCCAAAACACAGAGTGTCCCCTCTGACACGCGTGTCATAGGTTTGCCGCCACTGATAGAATGGATTCTGCAGTCTTTGGTTTCAACCAGAATCTGCTACTCACCCAGACCCAGGCAAAAGAAATCCCTCCCAGCCTGAATTCCTCTTCTCTCACCCCACTGGACCTTTTCAAAAAATGTCACCATCTAGTCTGTAGGACGCTCTGTTCTCTACATATGGACATTGAAGAAGAAAAAAAAAAGATTTAATTTTAGCCACAGACAAAAACTGCATTTTGCTTTTCCTTGTGGGATTCAGTAATTCAGGTGCTGATTTGCAGAGCCTTTCCTAATGTTAATTGTCTCAGTACGAACATTTCTCGCTGCTTTTGATGCTGAATTTATTTCTAGGAAGTTTTCTGCTGTGGTCCATTTTTTTCTTTTTTTTTCTGCACTTGCAAAGAGAACAAATTAGCATCCAGGGGAAATTTTGGACCTTTTGCTCACCCCTGTTTTTGGGTAAAGGTGAACAAGTGGAATATCTGTTGGGTCATTATGAAGAGTCTGCAGGATATCTAGGAGATAATGTGGTTTGAATTTTCTGAACTAGACACTCCTGGGCAGGTCCAACTGAGGCTACATTCTGCAACATTATTTAGGATGAGTTCAAGCCTGTTTTGTTGGAGGTGGACAGAGATCTCTGCAACATCAACTGTGCAATCAGCGATTTGGATACTCCACACTTCCTGGCCAGTAAAAGGCTTCTGTTAATCGTAAATATTTCTTTCATGGAGGTAGTGGTGTCATCCATCTTGAAAAAGCCCAAATTTGACCTGGTAACCTTAGAAGACTACTGATTTGTCTCCAGTGCTTCTTCCCCCGGAAAGGTTGTTGAGAAAGGTAGTGAGGGTGCGGTTCTGGGGCTTTCTCAATCAGGGTTCAGACTGGGTTCAGACTGAGGGTATGAAATGGTTGCTTTAACTGCCCAATTTTTAACAGTGACTCTGGGAGCCTTATACAGTATATAGTTATATATAGTTAAAAACAAAGGAACAACACCCTCCCCTCTCCCCCCAAGAAACCTACAGAAATACCCAGGACAGAATATTTGAGTTGAATTGTTCTATATTAACATACTTGAAATACCCTCTTCTGATTGGACCAGAAATACTACTTGCTGATTGGTCCAGAAATGCAGTCCTTTTATTGGTTTCGCATTACACCCTGTGATTGGCCGCCAGATCGGCGGGGATTCAAGAGTTGATCTATTTGCTAGCAGCCACTATAAAAGAGTTCTGCCCGAGCTCCACTTAATGGGCAGATTTCAAGCAACTTAAATAAGAGCTTAAAAGTCACATGTGTTTGGTCTCGTCCGTGATCTAACACTGGCACGAGGTGGGATACTCGAGTTTTTACAAAGGAGACCAGTCGAGCATGTGGCAATGAGACTGACCAAACAACGAGATGGTCAACAGCAAAACTCACCAACCTGCACCATTTCGACCCAACGACAGAGGATGTGTTCGTAATCGGAATGTTCCTCAGTGTGTGTGGTCTCTCTGTGAGAGCTGTGAGAGTGTGATGTTGCAAGAATCACTGATTAAAGTGAGCAGAGCCGTTGTTCCTAGACACACTGTGGGCCACGTGTTCAACAATGCTAAAGCGTTGGCCATACCTCGAGCGCTCTACGCAAGTATGCATAGCCCAGAGTTGGACCGGACTACTCGAGAGCCCATTATGCGGGCTCGTCTCCAACCTTCATTCACGGAAACATGAATTTTATAAAAGGAAGACCCAGAGATACAGGTGGAGTGCGGGCCCATTCGTACCCGTGCCTCTGAGCGCGACATTGGTGGTGCATGTTGCATTTCTCAATTGAGCGAAACTATGAAGCGACGACCGCGCTGGCTCCTGGATTGGGGATTCAACATTACAGAGCCAACTACTGACCGGCCAAAACATCCGGTCCCTCAGGCCCATCGCCCGAGGCCCATCGAGCAGCTGAGCAAGCGGAGAAGTCAGCAGCAAACCATGCAGACAATGAACTGCACGCTGACCAGCAAAAATGGCAAGACAGGCCAACACCCAAACAAGGAAAGACAGAGGGCACATCAAAGGACCACACTCCGGCGCACTCATGAAGGCCGTCGATGTCTTATCTGAGCAACCGACGATGCAGGCAGGGAAGAATACTTCACGATCCTCAGTCGGAACGGTACAGACAGGATAGGAGAGAACGCAAACTGGTTTTCCAATGTAGCCAGGTATATCGCAGAGGGAAACCACTCACAGAATCTGAGTGCCCATCTTCTTCACAGACACTTATTTTGCCGGCACTAGGAGCGAGAATGGGGACACATTGCTAGGAGTCTGCCGGAAATAAAAAGAGCTACAGCCCTACGTTCGATGAGACAGCACCGCCCCCCCCAGGACCAGAGACGACCAGGCAAGGAGCATTCGGAGCCGCAAAGCAGGAACAACAGTGGCCCGCAAACCCTACCAAAGAACAGACTCACCAAACCCATTACCACATTGGCATTTGAGAACAACAGATGCCCAAAAGGAAATGCTACAAGCAGTCAAAATTGAACGGCCCAACAGTGCAACATGGAGGTGACTCCGGGTCATACCTGTCTATGGTATCCTGGAACACCAGTCAACAGCGACTCAATACCAGCATCACGAGAGACCGAGCCATTGGACAAACAACAGACTGACCTTAAAAGGACCTACCAGGGACAGAGATCCCCGTTATTTGGAGTCGGCCAAGTTTTCAAATAACCTTCAAGGACACTCAAGAAATCCTGACCGTTGCGATAGTGGGACAGCGGATCGCCCAAGCCTG
Source organism: Laticauda laticaudata (assembly GCA_004320025.1). Classification (NCBI taxonomy): domain Eukaryota; kingdom Metazoa; phylum Chordata; class Lepidosauria; order Squamata; family Elapidae; genus Laticauda; species Laticauda laticaudata. The sequence goes on along the minus strand of BHFT01000927.1, from coordinate 45,765 downwards.
CTGGGCTTAGAAGGGTTTGCGCCACTGGGAATTCGAAGTGACCAGCCATCAACAAGCTCACTTAGCGCAGACCTGGGAGGGAACCTGATGAAGGAACTATCCAGACGTATTGAACGAGGAAGCTTAGGCAAGTACTGAGAGTCCCCTATTTCATTTAATTTGAATCCAAACATAGACACCAATCCGGCTAAAGGCATGGCGAGTTCCATTCGCACTCAAACCAAAGATTGATGGACAATTGGATAAGGTCATCGCACAAGGGGTACGAACAGATAGACCAAGCACGGGTGGAAACCCAATTGTGACACCAGTTAAGCCAGATGGGTCATGCGAATCTGCGGAGACTATTAGGCCATCCCTAAACCACGCGCTAACACAAAGCGCATACCCGTTCCAGTCGTGCAACATCTGGTTACATTCACTGTGGGGAGGAAAAGTCTGCGTGAAGCTCGACTCGGCACAGGCATACAACAATTCCCCGTCAGATTCCGAAAACAGCGGAGGCACAAACTATTGTGACTCACAGGGAGCATTAATATGCAACAGGTTTCAATTCAGAGTCAGCATGGCCACAGGGGTGTTCCAAAACTTGATGAGGCGTCTTTTACAGGGAATTAAAGGGGTGGTGCCCTACTTCGATGATGTGCTGGGTACTTGCTAAGAACAAAAACCAATGTGAAGCCGCCTCCAGGGAGTTCCTACAAAGATTTAAAGGCGCGGGACTCAAAGTAAAAAAAAGAAAAATGCCAGCTGGCCACCCAGAAAGTTGAATTCCCTGGGGTATCATAGACAAAGATGGAATTCATCCACTGAAAAAGAAATAAAAAGCTATTAAAAGAAGCCCCCAGACCACAAAACAAAACAGAACTACAAGCATTTCTGGACTCATTAATTTTTAAATGTCTTTTTTGCTATGCAGAAGGCAACAACAGCGGAGCCACTGCATAGACTACTTGATAAGACAGCTGCATGGACCTGGGCTGACAGGGAGAAGCTGCCATTCCAAGGAGTAAAGATCTGCTGACATTCCGCAATCAGTACTCATTCAATACAACGAAAACCTACACTAACAGTGACATTCGACACATCGCCTTTCGCATCGGGGCATACTTGCACACACTACTGGATGGGAGAGAAGCACCATCGCATTCTACTCCAAACATTGTCCAAGGCAGAGAGGAACTACAGCCAGTTAGCAGCGATCACCGGAGTAAAGCGTTTTCATGAATATCTCTACGGTAGGATTTTCTTACTCATTACCGACCACAAACCACTCCTGGGATTACTCGCAGGGAACATGGCCACCCCCAAACATGTGCACCACGGATGACAAGGTGGTCCGAATTCCTTGCTGCATATAACTACCAAATTAATCCATGGCCAGGGAAGAACATTTCACACGCTGACGCCCTGAACCATTACCCCCTACCTGAATCTGGAAGAGACCCAGCACCACCATGTTCCACACTACAAATAGAGCCCTTTCCAACCTACCCATAACCACATCAGATATTGCAAAAGAGACCGCAAGAGACAGACAACTGGTGTGGATTTTAAACTGGGAAGGGAAAGGGATGGCCTGAAACCAATGATGGCGAAACGTTTACTTCTGAAACGCGACAAACGGAGCTATCATATTGAAGGGATGTATCCTGTGGGGGGATAGAGTTGTTATTCCCCCCAAAAATGCAGGAAAAGTACTGTATGGAATGCTACATGAAGGACACCCAGGTATGTCAAAGAAATCCTGGCCAGGAGTTATGTTGGTGGCCCGGGATGGACAAGACATTGAGATATGCGTGGGGAACATGCACAAAATGCCAAAAGTCCAGACCTAGCTCCCTCCTGCCACTACCCCCAAGTGGGAGACACCCAGGGGCCTGGTCAAGAATCCATATAGATTTTGCTGGCACCCACAAAGGGTATACATTTTCTAATAATTGTCGATGCTTACTTCCAACTGGCTGTGAGGTCACAGTCATGCAACTCACAATGACAGAAGCCGACATCAGACAATTACAAATGTATTCGCCTACGCATGGGTTACCGGACTTGTTAGTCTCAGACAACGGGCTGCAGTTCACAGTGCTGTCATTTTGAAAAATTCCTTGCCAAACTGGATATACGACATGCCCCAACAGTGCCCGTCACCTGGCTGCAAACGGATGGGTGGAATGCATGGTCCAGTATACCAAAGAGGCATTAGATAAAAATAGACACAGGGGACATTCAGACAAAATCAATAAATTTGCTAACCATCCAACATATAACACTGAACATGTCAACTAAAAGAGCCCAGCAGAACTCCTGATGGGCAGGAAACTACACTCACACCTGGACAGATTACACCCAACATTACAACCCCGAAAAGCCACCAGACTCCTCCAGCAAATACTGCATATTCACAACAGGGGATCTGGTATACGCAAAAAACTTTATGGGGGACCCACTTTGGATACCAGCTAGAATAACCCAAATAACGGGACCCCGGTCATACCGATATAGAAACGGAGGATGGGAGAAGCTGGAAGAGACAAATAGACCAACTACGGACTAGGAACAATAGAAAAGAAACACCGATAACACCAAGAACGCAGAACAAACACACACACAAAGACCACACCCAAAGGACTATGATAAAATCAGAGAGGGGCGAGAATCACCCAAACATAAATCAAAGGGGAAGAAAACCCACTAATCACACAACAACAAAACAAACCAACAAACACCACCAGTAGGCCCTTGCAAAACAAAACTACTTACGGCAGAAGACTTTGTAGAGGGAAATGGCAGCGGAAAATGAAACACGAGGCCACTCCTGAAGAGGCAGCCAAGCCGACTCAACCAGCCTGGAGAGACCAGGTGGAGCGCAGAGCGACTCAACCAGCCTGGGTAGAACGGGAGGAGCGGGCTGACTCACCCTTCCAGGAGGTTCCACCGAGAAGGAGAGGAGAAAACAGTGATCCCGTCCGAACCAGCCGAAGCAACACCACAACTGAGCTGAGCAGTCAAGTAGACACACAAAAGCCCTGCCTACTCGGGACTACGTAACGTAGATCGGGCTAAACAAGAGGGGAGGGGTGTTCTATATTAACATACTTGAAATACCCTGTTCTGATTGGACCAGAAATACTACTTGCTGATTGGTTCAGAAACGCAATCCTTATTGGTTCGCATATACCACCCTGTGATTGGCCCGCTGGATTGGCGGAATTCAAGGAGCCGTCATTTGGCTGGAGCCGCTAGCAGCCGCTATAAAAGAGGCTGCTGCGGCTCCACAGCCAGAGCAGATTCAAGCAACTAAATAAAGAGCTTAAAAGTCACACTGGTCTCAAGTCTCTTTTCCCGTGATCTAACATGAATCATACCATTTTGGATGGGCTCATCCAACACTTTGGCCCATCTAATACTTTGGCCCAATGGCCTATTAAAAGGCCATCAGAATTGAGCCATCTGAATATTTAGCTATGGATGGATGCTGCTTCCTCATGCTGAGCTTGTTCATAATCTGGGGGTCCTCTTGAATTCACAGAATTTACTTGAAGTGCAGGTGGCAGCCGTGACCAGGAAAGCTTTTCTTTTTCCTTTCTCTTCCATTCCCAGGCACCACCATCTATTATTTTCTCAAAATCTAGCGGGTTTTTTTATACTGCTGCCAGCATACTTCAGTTCCTACAGCAAATAATATAATCATTTCTTTCTCATCATACCCAGCTTGCAGCCCAATCTACTTTTAAGAGAGTTTAAATTTCTTTCACAGATCTCTTTCTCAGCATATTTTTTGTTGTTGTCTCAATTGCTCGTCTCTATAGCCTCTTTCTTCAGGCTCCTTTATAAGTCTCTTCTTCCATTTAATTTCCTTGTTTCTGGACAGAACTCTCTTTTTAAAACATATGTATTCCACAAGCCTGTTTTCTAACTCATGAGATTCTAATCCTAGATATATTGGCAACATTTCTGCCCATCCCCAGATGTAAAAAGAAATGTTTTATTTCTTTGGCCGTTGAACATTTTGTACCTTCACATCAACTAAGTCATAAGCCTTCTAGTTGGGGGATTGTGAACAGCAGGCTCTTGTCTTGCCAGGTTGCATTTTGACAAAAGATCCTAGCTTATAAGGAATAGTATGAACATATTTGAAGTAAAGCTGAGTTTTTATTGTTATGGAAGTGTAGGAAGAAATACTGCACAGATGTGATTAAAATTGGAGATGATAGAAGTAAATCATTAATGAGAATAGAATACCTAGCAAATGGTTCAGCATTGAGCCAAAACAAGGATATATGATATTTCATGGACAAGGAATGCTTGTGGTGACGTATGTTTATCTTGTTGACGTAGGTTTATCTTGTTGGGGATGTGCATGTACATGTATACTTGTATGCAGATAATATTGTCTTATTGTTTAAGAACCTTAATGATTTGCAGTGAATTTTAGAATGTATGATACAACAGGAGGCGTGGGTCCGAACATATGTAAACACTGTTAAAAAGTTAGTGGGTAGCTTAACAAATAAATCAGGATCAAATAAAATCAAGCCAATATATGAAAGTACAGTGAATGGGTCAAGAAAGTTGTGGTTGGACTGAGCAAACAGATGCTGAAAAGAAAGAGACGAGCCATTTAAAGAAAAAAAAGCAATGTGTGAAGTAGTTGAAAGACATGGTAGAAGTAAAGATAATTTGCAACGAGAGAAAAATATTTAAGATATTGTGTACAATGAATTGAGTTGTTGTAAGCAAGTTATACTGTAGCTCTATTTGTCTTAAGTATCTCATGCCTTTAATTTGTTTAGTTTGCTATTTCTAACTCCTTTCCTGCATTTTGCATAACACTTCTTAGCCAAAAGGGAATTGTGTGATGGGAATATATGGATGAGTATATGAAACTGATTACAATTGAGCATTTGATTAATCAGCAAATATCTGGTTGATATATGTAGTTGAGTGAGATAGTAGTTAGACCGCTATTATGCGGGAATGGATTGCATTCTGCAGATCAGGTTCATCAGTTCTGATAAATTTGTAATCTAGTGATGGGTAGACTGGATTAAAATATCTGTTTTTCCACATGTAGTGCTAGGCTACCACATTGGATTATTCTGAGAATGAAAGACAAGGAGACACTTTGCCCTGAGCAACTAAGCTCCATTGAGTTAAACATGCAATTAACAACTCAATAAGAATTGTCCACAGATAGAAAAATCAATGAAAATTTGGGGTGGATTCTTTTCTCCTGGAGAAGAAATATTCACAAAGTTTTGAACTATGAGATTTCTGCCTGCAGAAATGTTTTTATCATGTGAGATAGAAAAAGTACAAAAGTAATATCCCCCTTGTTGAAATCTGAAATGAATACAGTCTTTACTTTGCAAATCCCTATGAAGCACCTAATTGTAGTTTGTATTTGTGCGTGATCCATCTTTATATCCCTATTCTTCATTAAAAGAACTATTAAAGAGGCAACATTAAAATGTGTTGCACCATGCAGAAGTTTAAAAAAATGCATGCAGTTAATAGACAATTATTTTTGTCTATTCTGCAAAAAGGTAAATCCATCAAGGCAGGGGGCAGGACTTATAGTTTAGGTTTTAATTTTTAATTAAAAACAATCCATTATGCGAATGTGGGTTTATCTAAGCTAAGCTAATTGTATGCACTTAATGAGTGCTCCCAATTTGTCTCATATCTATATCTATATCTATATCTATATCTATATCTATATCTATATCTATATCTATATCTATATCTATATCTATNTATCTATCTATCTATCTATCTATCTATCTATCTATCTATCTATCTATCTATCTATCTATCTATCCATCCTGATTATCATAGTTGGATTACGGACAATTAGAAGTATGGGGACTTTTTCGTGAGTTGTTTCTCTCCCCCACCTTAGGACAATAAACTTTTAAATCCACTTCAGGATCACAGACTTATTGTCCCTTAGAACAAAGCTAAGCCTCAGCTGATCCCATGTTGCGACAGACCAGTTTATCCCTTCTCCTTCTTAACATAAGATTAGATATTATGAAATAATTGTCTGTAATAGCAATTCTGTTTTGCACCTTGAATTGTACAGGCAGCAGTAACTATATTGTTTTTTGCATTGATTTGTCATTTGTTAATGGAGTCTCCCTTGTAAAGGACACCTGTTATTTAACACTGATATAACTCAGCTTTCCACAGCAGGATTAGTGAAAGCATGCTAAATCGATTATATAGGGAGAAAAGAATTGGCCGGCCTCAGTGGTGTTAAATCAAATTAATCGCCAAAATGTAAATGTGTCTGAAGATCTACTTTGAAGAAAACAAATTACTCTGCCATGTTTCCTCCTATGGGGTTGCATCAAGATTTATAACTGAACGAGAGCTGGGATGTAAAATTCCAACACCAATGAAATGCCCTGCCTTTCCCCTTATGGCAGTTGTTTGGACTGAAGCCGACAATGTCAAGGAGCAAATAAGCAGAAAACCATCCCTTCCTAAATGCTTGAAATAGAAAAGGCTACCCACCACTCCTCTCTCCCTGGTTAGGCATGGAGAGAGAACTTTGGGTCTGAAACTGAGGATGAGGATAGAAAAATGGGATTGGAAAGAACTCAGAAATAAACCATTAATGGAAAAGGCAAGGACTGGAAGGGAAATGGCTATAGTGAAGCCTGGTTAGTGATTAGAGGGGAATAAGAACACATCTGTGAGTATTCCATCACTGGAGGTTTCTAAGAAGAGATTGAACAACCAGCTGTCTGGTATGGTATAGGATCTCTCCAGAGGTGGTATTCAGCAGGTTCTGTCCAGTTCTGGAGAACCGGTAGTGGAAATTTTGAGTAGTTTGGAGAACCATCAAATACGACCTCTGATTGGCCCTGCTCCCATCTATTCTCTGCCTCCCGAGTCCCAGCTGATCGGCCTGAACAGGAGAACGGAGCTGGAAAGCAGGTTAGTGGGGTGGAGAGGGAATGGAGATTTTTCAGTACTCTTCCCCTGCCATGCCCACTAAGCAATGCCCACCAAGCCATACCCACCAAGCCACGCAATGTCCACAGAACCAATAGTATTTTTTTTTTAATCCCACCACTGGTTCTGACCAGTTCTGGAGAACCAGTAGCAGAAATTTTGGGTAGTTTGGAGAACTGGCAAATACCACCTCTGACTGGAGATTTTACAGTATCCTTCCTCTGCCATGACCACCAAGTCATGCCCACAGAACTGGTGATAAAAAAATTTGAATCCCACCACTGGATCTCTCCTGCTTGAGCATGTGGATACACTAGAAGAACTCCAAGGTCCCTTTCAATTCTGTTATTCCCAAAAACTCTTCTCCGAACATATCTATTTTTTCTTATCTTGAAGCTTTGTTTTTTTTTTGGTTCATTTGGATTTCTTTGAGGAAATGTTGACTCCTGGCCACTACCTGGACAAGTCCCTGCAGTTTTCTGAGCAGGATTTCAGAAATAGTTTGCCACTGCTGCCTTCCTAGAGTTGAGAGAGAGAGTCCACTGGCTCAGAGTCACCCAACTGGATTTATGTGTAAGACAGGACCAGAACTCATGGTCTCCCAGTTTCTAGCTTGGTGCCTTAGCCACTGTCCCAAACTGTCTCACCTTCTCATCTTGTTAGCTGCTATCATATAAAGGCAGTGTTTCCCCTTTTCTTCTAACCAACCATGAACTTGTCAATTTAGCTTTCAAAGTAATGATGATCAGAACAAGGTTTTTTTGGGGGGGATACTATTTTTATATGAGTACAGCTAATGATACATAAGTCTATTTCATTCAGGGACTGGGAACAAGGAGGGGATTTACTGGTCTTCTGGCATAGTAGGCATGCTTCAATGTTGTCAAGTGCAAGGAGGCCTGCATCTGTGTTATAGCAGGTGGCAACATCTAGCTGACCTTGGTGAAGCTCAAAAAACTAAGATAGGTCAGATTAGATTAGTGCTTGGAGGAGAGACAAAACATAAGGTAATAGGATTGAAAATGGCCATGGAGGTCTTTTAGCCCAACCCCTTGCTCAAGCAGGAGAACTTATGCCATTCCAGATAAATGGTGTCCAATCTCTTCTTAAACTGCCACAGTGATGGAGCAGTTACAATTTCTGGAGGCCAACTGTTCCACTGATCAATTGTTCTCACTTTCAAGAAATTTATCCTTGGTTCTTGACTGAATCTCTCTTTAATAATCTTCTACCCGTTATTTCTTGTCCTACACCCTAGGCCAGTGGTGGCTAACCTTTTTGGGCTCCTGTGCCAAAAATTGTGTGCACGCTTGCATGCTTGCATGCCAGCATCCAGAAGGCAATTCCCCCCCGCTGCCCCCTTACCTGCTGCGTGCAATTCCCTCCTGCTGCCCCCTTACCTGCACTGTGCCTCACAGCTGATTTTCAGCTGGTTTGAGGCCTTTTTCGGCCTTTTTCGGCTTTTCAACTTGAGGAAAGCCACTGCAGGATTTTCAGGGTGAATAATAGATCTGTTTTGTCACTTCCGGTATTTCTGAAAATACAGGAAGTGATATTTGGCCTGAAAGGCCTACAGAGCCTTTCCTCAAGCCTCTGGGAAGCTGAAAAAGGCCTCAAACCAGCTGAAAATCAGCTGTGAGGCCTACACATGCACAGTAAGGTAAGTTTGCCTGTGGCTCGCGTGCCAGCATAAATGGCTCTGCATGCCACCCGTGGCATGCGTGCCATAGGTTCGCCATCACCACCCAAGGATTTGAAGAGAAAGTTGACTCCTCTCTTCTCTGTGAGAGCCCCTTGAGTACTGCATGACTGCTAACATGTCACTGCTGGTCCTTCTCTTTGTTAAAGTAGACATACCTAGTTCCTTCAACCATTCATTATATGGTTTAGCCTCCAGACCCCATATCATCTCTTTTGCTCTTCTCTGTACTCTTTCAATGGTCTCAGCATCTTTTTTGTATCATAGGCTGTGGTGGCACAGTGGTGAGAATGCAGTACTACTTCTGCTGATTGCCAGCTGTGAGCAGTTCACCAGCTCAAGTCTCACCAGCTCAAGGCTGATTCAGTCTTCCATCCTTCTGAGGTCAGTAAAATGAGGACCCAGATTGTTGGGGGCAATATGCTGACTCTATAAGCCACTTAGAAAGCACTGTAAAGCACTGTGATGTGGTATATAAATCTAAGTGCTACTGTGATGATAACCAGAACTGGATGCATTATTCCAAGTGTGGTTTTAACTTGTGCAGGAAAAAGCGGGCACTATCACTTCATGTGATTTTGATACTATTTGGACTGCACTGACTTTTTGGGCAATTGCAGCACATTGCTGGCTCATACTTCAGTCGTGGGGAACTAGGACACCTAGATTTCTCTCGCAACTACTACTGTTGAGCCAAGTACCACCTATTCAGTGACTATGCATTTGGTTTTTCCTGCCTAAGCACAGGCTGTTACTTTTCTCACCGCAGAATTGCATCTTGTTGAATTTGGCCCAGTGTTCAAACCTATCAAGATCCTTCTGAATCTCAAGTTTATCTTTCAAAGTGTTAGCAATTCCCCCTGGCTTCATATCTTCTGCAAATTTGATCAGTTCCCCTTCTATCCCCTTGTCTAGATTATTTATGAAGGTGTTGAATAGTACTGGATCTTTTGTTGAAAGTCAAGTTCATTTTAAACCTTAGCTGTCTGTTGTTTTAAAAAAGGATTAAGAAGGGGACTTATCACTTGCTCTTAACCAAAAGATGAAATGGAATCTGTTTAAGGCATGGATGTCAAAGTCGATTGCCTCACGTGACATATCAAGATGTATCATGATGGTTTGCCTTTGCAGAGCTGGGGTGGGTGTTGCCTGCACATGATGCATCTGGCCCACAGGCTGCCAGTTTGATAGGCCTGGTTTAAGGGAAGCATACTAGCCTTGGGATGAGGACAACATTAAAGAAAGTTTGTGGCTTACCTCGAATTTCCAGGAGTATTTGGTTGGCCATTCTTGGAAAAGTATACTGAGAGTCTCAACTTTGAGCCCACAAATGTTGCTTATCTTACAGTATCAGCATTTCTGGCTCTAAACATGCTGGGATGCATACATACATGAAAACTCTGGGGAAACAAACAGCCTACCCTTATTGAAAAGAACAGAAACCCTGATTAGATTTGGTGAGGATCAGTGGTGGGATTCAAATTGTTTTTACTATCGGTTCTGTGGGCATGGCTTGATGGGCATGGCAGGAGAAGGAAACTGTAAAATTCCCATTTGCTCCCCACTCCTGGCAGAAGGTTATTGTGAAATCCCCACCCCACTAACCTGCTTTCCAACTCCGTTCTCCTGTGTAGGGCAACAAAAGAAGACCCAGCCGATCAGCTGGAACTCGATGGGAGGCAGAGAATAGATAGGGGGCAGGGCCAGTCAGAGGTATTTGCCGGTTCTCCAAACTCCTCCAAATTTCTCCAGAACTGTTCAGAACCTGCTGAATACCACCTCTGGTGAGGTATACCACCTCTACTGCGGTATTTTTCATAAAATTGTACTGTTTTGTGTAATCATCAGATTTTTCTAAACAAAGCCCATCGTCTTTCCTCTTTCTTCTCCCTTTCCAGGTGGGAACCCAAGTTTTTAGCCACTGTGTTCTTCAACTAGATCTTGGATTGGTGTAGACCTTTCGCAGAATGTTTGTTGTGATGGTGTGGACATTTTATCTGGGTATTTTTTCATACGAATCTTGTATTTTTCTATTTTTAACTGTTTCATATTGTATTCTGCCCAGCCTATTAAATCGATCTACCTACCTATCTTCCCACCCACCTACCTACCTACTGACCAGTGGTGGGATTCAACAATTTTAGCCTATTAAATCAATCTACCTACCTATCTTCCCACCCACCTACCTACCTACTGATCAGTGGTGGGATTCAACAATTTTTACTACTGGTTCTGTGGGCATGGCTTGGTGGGTATGGCAGGGGAAGGATAGTATAAAATCTCCAGTTTGAGGTGATATTTGCTGGTTCTCTGAACTATTCAAAATTTCCGCTACTGTTCTCCAGAACTGGTCAGAACCTGCTGAATGCTACCTCTGCTACTGACTATTCTAATGCAGGAATCTCCAAACTTGGCAAAGTTAGGACTTACAGACTTCAGCTCCCAGAAATCCTCACCAAGCATGTCCACAAGTCTTAAAGTTGCTAGGTTTTGAGACCTCTGTTCTAATGCCTTGCTAAGCATTTCATAGCAACTGGATGTCTTTGCTCTGGAGAGAGTCAATTTGGGTGTGGTTACAAGAGGAGCTAACTTAGTACATGAGCTATGTGGATGCTTGTTTCTTTCATAGTTTGCAGCTAATTATTCTAATAAGCACCTACCCCAGAAACAAGCCAATTAAGCCCAGTTATTGTCAATCTGGCAGAAACATATGCGCTCAGAACTATTGAGATATAGAAATGTAGATTCCCCCAAATAATAATGATTAAAAAAAATAAAAGAAAAATGTTCTAACCCAAGAAAAATAGTTGATAAAATATCTCCCCCTTTTCTCTCCTGACCTCAGGGAACTACTGTTATCCCCTACATATTTTGTGATGTCTTCCCCAGATCCCTTGTAAGCTTACATCCTGCTTAGAATCAGAACATAGGAGTGATGAAATGGCATATCTTAATAACTCAGATTTGGCAACTCTTACAGAAGGAAGTTGACAAGGTTTCTGGTTAGGAGACAGAATTAAAATTTTATTCAAATAAGTTTTGTGGTTTTATATAGAACTGCATCTGAATTGCACCAACAACAGGGAAAACTTCACATGCAGGATAATGTAATAAAATTGTGAGAAGCCTGAACAAATTATTCACTGTTTTTGTGCAGTTTACTATATATACATCCACACAATACTCTTTCTCAAATAAATCATTGATACCTTTATAGAATTGTACTCAATTTTCACAAGATAGTGCACCTGTGGGGAATGTGGACCCACATCCAATACCCATACAAGCTACATATGTAGAAGAAAATTTCAGACAAGGAAATGCTAGTGTAGAATATGTTTTGGGTGGGTGGTTTTCCTATAGAAATGTCAGCTTTTGAAAGTGGACTCCGAAAAGAAATTCCTATAGGGAATTCAAGCCTTTGTAAATTTCCTGTATGCCAGTTATGTTTTTTTATTTAATGTATGCTAGTATGTGCTAGGAAAGGGAAGAAGAAATATTACTAAGATTTCTGTTTTTACATTGGTTCACTAATCATATAGACTTTTTCTATTAAGACACCAGCTCTTTTCTATTAGACACCAACTTTTTCATTAAACTGAGTATGTTATATGAAATTAAAACTGCCTAGCCACCATTTTACATGAATACAGTGCAACATAGCCTTTCTTTACAAAATGAAAGGATGTTCCATCCAAATCCATTTTAAATTAGGCTAAACCAAATCTTACATTCATTTTGTCACATTCTTTCCCACCATGGTAAGATATGTTGGTTATAGGTAGATTGCAGTATTCATTTTTACATTTCCATCAAATTTATTATACCTGATTTCCATTCAGATTATTTCAGTTTTCCACTTCCTCCCATTTTGGATATCATGCTAACGACTTTCTGCATTATGCAGATAGACTTATTATATATTTTAGTCGTAGTATGAGATGTATGTGTCAGTAGTTTCCTGTCACTCTTCTGTTCATTTTTAAGAAGAGAGTAAAGTTCTCTAGCATTCTGACTATAAGGCTCCTTCACATCTTCCAGGATAAACCCTAGAAATGAAGATGACATTTGGCACACTGATTATGTGGAGAAGTGCAAATTAGAAATTTATCTTTTTTGCACCTTTCCCATTTTAAAGGTGCATTCCAAAATCATTAAGAGCCATGGTGGAGCAGTGGTTAGAGTGCAGTACTGCAGGCTACTTCTGCTGCCTGCCGGCTGCCTGTAATTTGGAATTTGGCTTTCACTTACCAACCGGGATACTAATCTAACAATGGCAGTGATTCTCTTAACAACTGTGGCTTGAAAGGTCATAAAATGGAGCAAAATTCACTTAAAAATGTTTCACTGACCAACAGAAAATTTGGGCTCAACTGTGATCGTATATTGAGAACTACCTGTACTCCACCCATAAAACTGAAATTTGGGGAAATTTGGATGATTGCAGTCGTTCTCAGTCTTCCAAAGATCATCGGAGTTGAAGTCCACCATATTTTGAGAGCAGTGTCTGCAGGGGAGGTGCCAAAAAAAGTCAGGATAGTGCTTAAGACCGTATGATTAAAGCCCTACCCTCTTTTTGCAAGTATCAATAATGGTAATCCTCAACTTAAAGCAGTTCACTTGGAAACTGTTTGAAGTGGCAGTGGTACTGAAAAAAAGTATGACCATTTTACACTTACAACTGTTACAGCATCCTCACAGTCATGTGATCAAAATTCAGGCACTTGGCAACTGATTCATATTTATGATGCTTAAAGCATCCTGGGGTCATGTGATAGTAATAGCAATAGAACGTAGACTTATATACCACTTCATAGTGCTTTACAGCCCTCTCTAAGTGGTTGACAGAGTAAGCATATTGCCCCCAACAACCTGGGTCCTCATTTTACCCACCTCGGAAGGATGGAAGGCTGAATCAACTTTGAGCCAGGAAGACTCAAACTGCCGAATTGCAGCCAGCAGTCAGCAGAAATAGCTTGCAGTGTTGCATTCTAACCACTGCATTCTAACCACTGCACCACCACGGCTCATTCAGATCAAAAGTGATCCTCTTTTCTGACCTTCTGACAAGCAAAGTCAATGGGGAAGCCAGATTCATTTAACAACCATGTTACAATCTTAAAAACTGCTACGCTTCAACAACTATGGCAAGAAAAGTTGTAAAATGGGGCAAAATGCACTTAATAAATGTCACTTAGGAACATAAACTTTGGGCTCATGAATCGAGGATTACCTGTATGCAATATATTTCAATTGTACAGTCATGGATGCCATCTTTTAAGAGAAGAACAGGCAGAGGAGGGGCAGAGTTAAGCAAGTCATCAGCTTAGAGACATTTATGTTGCCACAAACAATCCAAGTCCAATCCCTCCTGAAATCCATTGACCCTTCTCTGGCACCAATTTAATGCTGAACTTTAGTTGACTAGATCATTTGTATAGACTTGAATCACTCTTCTATGCTGCAACTTAACAGGTGGTCCTGATTCTTTGACCCTGACAGATCTTGACTTTTCTTGAAAATCCACCTCCCCACACCCAACAATGAATGCCCCTGCATCCAGAGGACACTTATTAGGGGGAAAAAACAATGCTGTGGTTAAAAAAACTAAAACTTTGACATTTTTTTCCTTCAAACTGTAGAATGTGAAAAATGTATTAGCAAATTAATTAGGCATTCTTATACAAAGTGGAAATATATCCAGTTTTCTACAAAAACCTCAAAATAAGTGTTTCTTGTGTCTAACATTCAAAATTTAAAGCATTACATTTGCCATATTCAGAGATCATGCATTGGATTGCAAAATGGTCTTTATTCACACCCTTATTGTTATGATAAGGTTCTGATAATCTTTGCTTGAGTGGCTAAAAGTACTGTGGGTTACAATTTGAAGCTTGGAATATATTGCAGGAAACAGTGATGGGGTGGGGAAGATTTAACAAAAGGAATGTGCAAACACAGGTGTGTAATATCTTACAAAGGCAATGCATTTGGCAGCATTCAAAATTCAAATCTGGTTTCAGTTAAATACGCCTGTTGCAAAAGATAAAGAGTGGAAGCAAAAAAAAAAAGGGGGGGTATTATTCTTTGTTGCAGCTGAAAAAGTAGGGGGATCTTTATCATTTTTATTGTAGTCATTTATTTGTTCAATTTATGTGGCTGTCCATCTCAAACAAAGGTCCCTGGGTGGCAAGCAATCATAAGATCAATTAAAAGCAAATTACCAAAAGAATCCAAAAGAAAATTAAATGTATATAACATTGAGAAATTTATAATCTGTAGATGTTAACATAATCAAAATGGAGGCCATAACACACTTGAAACTCCAGGCCTGGGTACATAAACAAGTCTTATAAAAGGCCTACAGAGTTGGAGCCATCTTAATCACTGAAGGAAAAATGTTCCAGAGGGCAGATGTTGTGACAGAAAAGACACACCTCCTGCTCCCCACCAGCCAACATTCCTTGGCTCACAAGACCCAGAGCTTGCCTATCCTGCCAGACTGGATAGGTAGAAGCAATGTGGAGAAGATAGTCCATCGGGTAACCTGATCCCAAGCCATAAAAGGCTTCAAAGGTGATAACCAGTAGCTTTTAATTTCACCTGGAAATGCATTGGCAACCAATGCAGCATTGAATCAATGGTGTTGCATGTGCCAAGGACTACATACCATTTACTATCCATGCAGTTGCATTATGCAGAAGCTGAGACTTCCAAATAGCACATCGACTCATATTTTGCTTCACAGTGCTTTACAGGTCTCTCTAAGCGGTTTACAGAGTCAGCATATTGCCCGCAACAATCTAGGTCCTCATTTTACCTGCCTCGGAAGGATGGATGGCTGAGTCAACCTTGAGCCTGGTAAGTTTCGATCTGCCAAACTGCAAGCAGACAGCAGTCAACAGAAGACGCCTGCAGTACTGCATTCTAGCTACTGTGCCACCATGTCCCCTGTAAGCACTTAAAACCACTCAGTCTTGTTTGGATTGAGTCAAAGCCTGCTACGCCCCATTAAAACATCTACAGCTCCTGGGTACTGGGATGGGATGGCTTTTTATGGAAGATACAAGCAAATTGAAGGAGCCCCCATGGGATCACTACTGTCACCCGTTATTGCAAACCTGTTCATGGAAGAATTCAAACCAGAGCCCTTGCAAATGCCACCCACAAACCCAAACTATGGTTAAGATACATCAAGACACATTTGTGATTTGGCCCCATGGAAAAGAAAACCTAAACAATTTCCTAGCACACCTAAACAGCACATATCCCAAAATCAAATTCACCATGGAAACAGAAACAAACAAACAACTACCATTCCTAGATGTACTAATCTACAAAAAAAAACAGATGGCGCACTAGGACACACCATATACCAGGAGAAAACACACACCAACCGCTACCTCAATGCCCACATCCACCACCATCCAGCATGGGAGAAACTCCATGGCCAAAACACTAATTGCCAGAACCAAATGCCTGGCAGACAAGACACACATAAAAGACTGAAAACTATGACACACCTGACTCAAAAGTACTGACAGCGCAATGGCTTCCACAAAGCAAAATCACAGGCCTGATCCACAAAACACACTGAGACATAATAGAGACCTAGAAGATGAGGCAGACCTATGGAACAACTGTCCTGCCCTACATAAGAGGTACAATAGACAAAATCAGTAAGTATTACAAACGGTAGCCACATCAAGACTAGCCTTTAAAAACAGACAGAAAAATAAACAGCCATCCTAAGAAACCCCAAAGATAAAAGTGACCTGGAAACCAAGGCATATTTGAAGTCCCCCGTGCATCATTACCTGCCACATACATTGGACAGACCAATAGAAGAGTAAGATACCCACTTTGATGAACACAAAAATGCAGTTAAAAAGCTGGAACACATTTCTTCACTAGTCCAGCACATGAAAGCCACAGGTCATAGCATCGACTCAATGGCACCAAAACCCTAGCCACTATAGAAAACCCCAGCTACAGAATTATCAGAGAAGCCATAGAGATTGAAAAAACCTGAAAGCATGAATAGAAGAAATGATTCCACCCAGACTGTCATCATTTGGAGCCTGCACTCTCAAACAAAAAAAATCTCCACACCACAAGCCAGGCCAAACACCTGGGCACAAACAGACTCCCCCTGATACCTCCAACTCAAAACACACCCAACCAGGCACCCAGATGAAACCTAGCTTCCTAATAAATGATAGCCATCTGTTTACTCGGAGCCAAGCCACACTAAAAGCCTCCAATACAGGAACAACCAATGTTGCCAGCCAATCAAGACAAAAAAAGCTACAAAACAGACAGAAGATATTAGAACACCAATAGCAGAACACAGCAAACTCCAAGACCAATAAACACAGACCAAGACTCCCAGCCAATCAGGATGAAGAAAAAACCATTCTGGCACAGCAGTAGGCTAGCACCAAATTTAAAACAGAATAGGCTGTGAAAGTCTGACTCACATACGAACTCAATACAGAAGCCTGATGATGGCAGATGAGATTCTTCCGAAACATTGCTACAATTTTAAAAGCACAACTATAATGACGTGGGAAAATACCTGAACAAATCTGAATAGCATACATGTCAGTGCCCGCGAAAACTTAAGAAAACATATATATTGTGTGTATACATATACATATTATATTTTAACAATATTTTAACAATATAAATATTATTGCTATTATTTTCATTTTATGAAAGATGGTTTAACCCTGCTTTGTGTTTCATTGCTGAGAGACACAAACAATTGAGGCAACTTACAAATATTGTAGAGGAAAAAAAATAAATTGTTAGGACTGATCTTTGATGGGCTAAAACACTGAAATGATGGCTTTTCATACAAAATGGAAATGCTTGAAATGCTATACAACCATCCAACCATTCCTGAATTGGCATTGGCATGAAATCTGATGCTCCCATTGCTAGTCCTTATCCTGCTTCTCTTGCATCTGTTCAGCCAAATAGAGCTGCCCTGATTGCATATGTGCACATGGCTTTAATTCTTCAGCTTTGCTGTCCTTCCTTTTCTGCACATCATGAGCAGACAAGGGAAATACCCACGACACAGGGCACTGAAGCAACAATGGCTCTCACTGCAAAGCATGCGTGCTGTTCCTCCCTCTATACCCAGTTCTGTCACACTAGACCTTGAATAAAGTGTGGAAAAATGCCAAACAATTAGGAATTATGAAGAAGCTGACTAGTCACTAAAATCTGTTCTTGATCTTATATTTTGAATTTCCCTCCTTTTCTTTCCATTTTTATGTAGTTGTCAGATGCTGACATTCAGATTCCTTTGGGGGGCTGCAAGTATTATCATTTCACTGTCAGACTATTAAAATATTGAAGTTATGTCCAATTAATCTAGCATGCTAATTAGAATGTTCTACACCTCTTGGGTTGGAGTACTGATACAAAAATGGCTCAATTTGGAATATCTGTTTAGAGAGACAATAGCAGGATGGTGTCAGAAGAGGCTGAATGGAAGGGAGCCTATGTGTCTGCCTTGTAAGGCAGTCCAGGCAAGAAGCACAGCCAGAAGTACTAGCTCAGGGGTGTCAAACTCATGGCCTGTGGGCTGGATGCGTCACATGCTGGCCATGCCCACCCACAGTTTCACAAAGGGGGAAAAAAATCATGATACATCACGTGACTATGTGATGCCATGGGTTTGGCACCCCTGTACTAGCTCAATTATAAGGTTATGTTAACAGAATCTTGGGAGTCTGAAAGTATGTCATTTCAACCCCTCGACTTTGCAGTCCAAGAAATTAGGGAGGTCCCTTCTGAAATGTTTGCTACACCCCATTCTTTCTGTGGCTCAGTTACCTCTTATTTGACATTGTTTAGTCTGTGGCTCTTCCTCCTATCTCCCAAGGTCATTCCCTCACACCATTACACTGTGTGCCCATCCACTACTGATCCATTGACTTCATATATGACATATGAGATAGTGAAGTGTAACAGAGTTTTACACACCTCGAAGCTGCTGTCAGACGTATCTATGAAGATTCTCAATCATCCAGGTCATGGTTGTCCCAAAGGATCTTGTCCAAAAGACACCTGGACTTTTTTGGTTTATTTTTATTCCTTGAAAATGTTTTGCTCCTCATCCAAGAAGCTTCTTCAGTTCTTGAACTGAAGAATCTCCTTGGTTGAGAAATGAAATGTTTTCAAGAAATAAACCAAAAAAATCCAGTTACTTTTGGGAAAAGCACCTTTGGGATTGCTCTCTGACAGTGTTGGAATAGGGGGGAAACAGTATTTTAAAATTTATATATTTAAGGATGATTTAAGCCTGCCTCACTTTGAGCTGGGGTGAAGGCATTATCATGGCAAAATGGCAGCAAAAAATATTTCCAACATATTTATTTGCAAATAGGAAAATGTCCTGAAACTAGCCCTGATTTTAAAAAATGATAGCTGTGATTATGTAATAGTTTGCAACAATTTCTCTTCAACTACAATCTGGCCCCAAAGTGTGAACTTGGGGATCAAATTCATTAAAAGTAGCATATCTTGCAAACAAAATAATAGTGGAAACATCTAAAATGAATTGATTGCATTTTGATACAACTACACCTTTGTCTAGAGTAATTTGCTGCCGCACACCTATGGTATGTCCATCTTTGTTGTTGTCCTTTTTGTGATCACTCTTGTAAATCTCTAGAGTTCTCTCAGGAGCTGCCACTTAAGTCATACCCTTTGCTGATTTGGCTCTCTTTTTGTTGTCCTTAGACCTTAGTTGTGTGTATTCAGGGTGGATGCCAGAAATTGTCTCAGTGCTAAACCTCTGCACCTGAAGAGAAAATGTGGTATGTTGGAGAAAAATATTTCCTTTGCAAATCGATGAATTCCTTCTGAGACCATGCAAATCTCACCACACCAGATTTAGTTTAGACATGATGAAGCCTGGGTAGTACTGTTTCAGGCTATGGGTGGGTGGGCGAACATATGTTTGAATACTCTGCCATGTGCTTTTTGTATATTTCATGGAGTCGGCTAACTTCTCTTTCCAAATATATTTTTCTTTTGCAATGAGTTTTTTTTTCAACGAACAAGCTTTTAGAAATTTAACTCCAGTGTCCTGAAATGGTACAATTCAGAAAAGTTTAGCCCAACACCCTAATGATTGCATAAACTGACACTTGACGTGTCATAGCAAAAGGAATGCACGTATTCCATTAAACTACTCCAGACAAGTAGTTTATGTAATCCTATACTGATTATTTTAAAAGGTAACTCTAACACAGGAAGCAGCCTGATACTGAGTTATATGTCTGGTCCACCTAACCCAGTGTTGTTACTGCTAAAACCATCCAGTTTATTTGAAAATAATATAGAATAAACATATAACTGGATGCGAAAGAGAAGCAATGTATGTGAAGCTCTGCCATTTCTACTCCTTGATTTTTTTCATGAATTGCAATGGGCTTCTTTCTCTAAAAAAAGGACCTTAGGAAATAATTATCAATGAGGTAAAACAGAAGGACCAACCACTTAGATGGGATGGCATCCTCTGGAGCTCCTCAGCCTCATTAATAGGAATTACACCACTAGTATAACCTTGGATAACGTGTGGTTGCATCACAATCATTTTGAACAAAATAAATTACCATGATATTTTAAGTCCTGCTGAACAGCCTCTTTCTATTACAGGAACTATGCAATTTTGAGATTAGAATCTTGAAACAAAGATAAGAAATTGACTCAGTCAGTTTATCAGACAAGCAAGAAAATAAATATATGCAAATTTGGTGCTGAGTTTGCTTGTTTTCACCCCTTCTTTGTTCTTTAAGCTATTTTTGATGACAAGTACTTATGCCAGAGATCTTCTTAGAACTAAAATGATGAACCTCCAGGATTTGTATCTTTTGTCAAAAAATGTATCTTTCTAAAAAATATGGTAAACAGGATCTTGGAAGGCTAGAAGAAGCAAGTTCTCCAATCTACCTTCTCGTAAATGAGTCTTTTATGACTGAACATTCCCTCCATGACAACCATTTTGAGAGAGTGCCCATTGTATTTCAAAATTAAAATCCAGTTGCAAATCCTTTGGATTATGTTCTACGCAAAAAAAAATTGTTTGCACAAGCAATGAATTATTAAGAACAACTCATTTAATGGATTTCTTATGGATTAAGGGGTTTCTTTATTTTGAATTGCTTACTAGCTACCTCTAACATACATCTACTTGCAAATTTTGGAGAAGGTACATTATCTCCTCAAGACAAATCTCGTCATCCCTTTGCGTCAACAAAGTGTCATTGGCTTTAGGATTGTATATGGATAAGGAAAAATGGCCTTTTTTATATCTTGTTTACAATGATGTAATTAAAAATTACTGTTAAAAAGATAAGCAATTCAAAAAATAAAAAATAAAAGGAAAAATAGAATGTCCAGGGAAAAAGTAGAAAGAAAAAGAGAAATAGACAATAAAGAAAAATAAGAATACAGTAAAGCAAAAAGAAATATACACTGCTCAAAAAAATAAAGGGAACACAAAAATAAGACATCCTAGATCTGAATGAATGAATTATTCTTAATTACTTTGTTGATGACATAGTTGAATGCACTGACCACAAAATCACACAAAAATTATCAGTGGAAATCAAATTTAGCAACCCATGGAGGTCTGGATTTGGAGTTACACCCAAAATTAAAGTGGAAAAAAAAATGCAGGCTGATCCAACTGTGATGTAATATCCTTAAAACAAGTCAAAATGAGGCTCAGTAGTGTGTGTGGCCTCCACGTGCCTGTATGACCTCCCTACAATGCCTGGACATGCTCCTGATGAGGTGGCAGATGGTCTTCTGAGGGATCTCCTCCCACACCTGGACTAAAGCATCCCCCAACTCCTGGACAGTCTGTCATCCCCCAACTCCTGGACATGGAGTTGGTGGATGGAGGGAGACATGATGTCCCAGATGTGCTCAATTGGATTCAGGTCGAGGGAACAGGTAGGCCAGTCCATAGCATCAATCCAGTGTGCTTTTTGTGGCAAACAACTTTTGCATGATTTCCACTAAATAGAGGAAACACTTGTTATCAGCATTTTCTAAATCATCAGAACATCTCAGAATAATCTGCCATCAGCAGATAAAAGCAATTGACTTGTAATGAATAAAGGAGATAACCGTGAAGGACCTGCTACCAAAATAGCAAGCTGATAAATGCAAAATAAGCCCTGCCCAAGAAAGTGGTTTTGGAAACATCTCAGAGAGCCCTTGCCCTTAATTCTCATGAAGATATACTATAAGAGGGAAGAAGGGAAGCACATTCTGACTTGCAAGATTCTGTTACTCTAGCTGTAAAAGTGACTTTTACACTCTAGCCAATAAAAGTGGCTTTAGATCTGCATACTTGTTTCTTTGGTCTTCCTTATAGGACTGCCATGACTGCCATTAACTTGAGCAAAAATGTTGATATTTTGTCAAATCACATCTTTGTGATGTCAGATAATCAGAACATTAAAAATTGGAAGTAGATCAATATTTTGTTATCAGAATGGCCAATTCAATCATGGCCTCCTATTCCTACATATTGCCATCACATTAGGAATGTGTGATAATTTTCCATGTACCAAAAAGAATGCAATAAATTATTCTCCAGAAGTTGATGGATTCCACCCCCTACTAGCACTGGTCTTGTATATGTGGCATGTGTGATCGTAGAGAAAAGAAGTAAGGAAAAAAAGTGCGCACTTGCTGAAAAGTCAACAATATAGTTCACTATTCCTTCCTTCCTGATAAGACTTGGCACTGATCGGCATTTGTTTTTGGCTAGGATAGGAATGTGTATCTTTTTGGCTGATCATTATTTTCCAAGCACTTTTGTGTGTGTGTGTGTGTGTGAGTGTGTGTGTGTGTGTGTGTGAGAGAGAGAGAGAGAGAGAGAGAGGGAGGGAGGGAGGGAGGGAGGGAGGGAGGGAGAGAGAGAGAGAGAGAATGTATCGGGGTGGGATTCAAATTTTTTAACAACAGTTTCTGTGGGCGTGGTTAGTTGGTGGGCATGGCTTGGTGGTCATGTTATTGGCTGGGTGTAGCCAATATCACTCACATCGAGGCATGCATCTCCTCTCCTGGCCTCTCATGACTGTGGGGATGCTGCAACAGTCATAAGTGTGAAAAATGGTCATAAGTCACTTTTTTCAGTGCCATTGTAATGTTGAATGGGTACTCCACACAAGCAAAGTACCAGCCAAGGAAGGAAAAAAAAACTCCAGAGACATTCCTGAAACAGGAAGTCTAATCCTGCCAAGAATGTAATAAAGTTTAACGAAGAGGCAGTTTCTGTAAGCAACACCAGAATATTTCCTTCCTGCCTTCCTTACAGGATTAGGCCAGTAATGTCTTCTAACAACCGGTTCTCCGAACTGTTTAGAGTGTTAACAACCGGTTCTAGTAAATAGGTGCGAACTTATGGAATCATACCCCTGGAATATATGTGTGTGAGAGAGATAGAAACAATGAAAGAGAAAGAGAAAGGAAGGAAATGAAACAAGAAAACATTTAAAAATTAAAATTTAATTATTTTTCAGTTGTGTCTCAAATATAATAGCAGTAGAAATCTTAGCACAAGTCCAGAAATCACTAGATTACTCTTGCATGGTAATTGGTCTCAGGTAATAATTTTTTGCATTCACAGGTATCGACCAAGAACAAATCAGATTTATGCCTTTTTAAAAAGTTTTTCACAATATGATTTTATTGTGAACATAACACAGTAAATTTTAACATTAGACCTAAATCTTCTGCCAGACAGATATCAAGACATTTCTATATAAATCAGTTTCTCGTTTGTACTGAATAACAAAAAATATAACTCAGATTGGAATGAAACCAACAAATGAGGTTGGAAAATTCTCAGTTGCTCACAATGCTTCTACTGAATATTTATTTTACTTATATATTGATTTTACCTTTCCTTTAGAAGTTTGTAATGTCTTTGATTCTGAGATAGATTAGACACAGAAGGAAAATGACTAATGCCTGTCTACTATTGACCTCACCCCCTTCCTAAGAGGCCTGTAGGGGGAGTGCATAAGCGCACCAATCGTGCCTACTGTCCCTGTCATATTTTTTTTTTATTTTTCTTATAAGTATCTATCTCATATATTCAAAACTATATTTATTCTTATACCTGTATCTTGTAAGTGACTGACAAATCAAATAAAATGTAAAAAAGAACAGACCAATTTGCTTAAAAATTGAGGATAAAATCTGAAAAACAGAGAATTCCTGATGATATGGTTAATGAATAAGGTTATATTACCAAATTCTGTGGACCCCCAGAATCTCTAAAGCACTCTGTTTTCTCTATGGTGAAGGGATAAAGATAAAGGTTCCCCTGCTATGTACTAGTTGTTCCTGGCTCTAAGGGGTGGTGCTCATCTCTGTTACAAAGCTGAAGAGCCAGCGCTGTATGAAGATGTCTCTGTGGTCATGTGGCCGGTATGACTAAACGCTGAAGGCGCATGGAATGCTGTTATCTTCCCACCTAGGTGGTCCCTATTTTTCTACTTGCATTTTTACAACCTTCTGCTAGATTGGCAGAAGGTGGGACAAGTAAGGGGAGCTCACTCCATTATGCGGTGCGAGGGATAGGTGGCTCTAATTCTTGTAGAGAACTGAAGTTATGCTCAGAGTATGAAATACAGTAGCACCATCTCCTTGAGAATACTTTAGCAGTCACATGGTAAAGAGAATGGCTGAAACTGATTTGTTGAGAGTAGTTATGAAGACAAGAACACAGGTAGTCCTTGATATACAACCATAATAGAACTTGCCCATTAGGGTCATATGTTGTAATGGTCACAAAAGAGGCTGGTCACATGGCCAATTTTATAATGGTTTTTGCCATGTTTGCTAAGCAAATTCTGCAGTTGTAAAGTGGCCATCACTGTCATTAAAGCCCCTGTCCCACTGCACCAACTGATGCAAAGAGGATGTAAAACGTTAAAAAAAGCTTGCCATCCATTGGAAAACGCGATGCATCCGTTGTGTACTCACTGCATATGTGTTTCATACCCTCTATCCCCTCCAGCATGCACGTCTACTGAGATTTCATCCGCCAAGAAGTTTGAGCTTCACAAAACTTTTTGAACGATGAACTTTCCGCCGCGTACGATGTACATCCATGACAAATACGGGCAACAAATGTTTGATGTCCTTATCATCCATGAAACGTCCGCTGTATCCTCTCGGCATCCTCTGGATATCCTCGCAACTCACATCCGTGCAGCTGAAAACGAAAGAGGGAGGAAGTGAAAGGTACACGGAAACGTCCACACAGCGTTAGTAGCACAGAAATAGAAAGGATGTAAGCATATGCATCTCGTATATAAAGGATTAAAACACGGACAAAATGTTTGTAATCTGGGATGTATCTCGGATATTTAGGATGTCTGCAGTATGTCTAGAGTATGTAAGAAGGACACCTAGCGGAAAACTGATATTTCCTATAAAAAGGGGGAGGAAATCACCTGGATCTCAGTATGATTCCAGCAGCCGTGGTGTACAGACCTCTTCACCCTTGGTCCTGCTCTTCCACATCATCCATGTGTTCTCCACCATGGATCACAGGTGTGGAGATCTTTCTATTTGAGAGTGCAGGCTTCCAAATGATTGACAGTCTGGTGGATAGATGAGATGATTCCACCAGACTGTCAATCATTTGGAAGCTTGCACTCTCAAATAGAAAGATCTCCATACCACAAACCAGGCAAATACCTGGGCACAAACAGACTCCCCCCGATACCTCCAGCTCAACACAACCCCAACCAGGCACCCAGATGAAACCTAGCTTCCTAATAAGATAATAGCCATCCTTTTACTCGAAGCCAAGCTGCAATGAAAACTCCAACACAGCACACAGTGTTGCCAGCCAATCAAAGCCACAAACAGACAGAAGAAACCAGAAACACCAGTCAAACAAACTCCAAGACCAATAAACACAGACCAAGACTGCCCAACCAATCAGGATGAAGAAAAAAACATCCTGGACAACAGTAGGCTAGCCTCAAATTTAAACATAACGGCTGTGAGACCCTGACCCACAGACGAACTCAATACAGAAGCCTGATGGCAGATGAGATTCTTCCGAAACGTTGCTACAACTTTAAAAGCACAACTACAATGATGTGGGATAATACCCGAAGGAGCTGAACAGCATAAATACATACATACATACATACATATACATATACATACATACATACTACATACATATACATATACATATATAACAGCATTCTGCACAAACAGAAAAATATCCACCATCCTAGAGAAACCCTAAAGACAAAATTGAGTTAGAAAACCAAGGAGTATACAAAATCCCCTGCACTGCCTGTCACCACATTACATAGGAAACTAACAGAAGAATTAGTGCACGCATTGAAGAACACAGAACTCAAATCAAAAAAGAAGAACTGACCTCTTCCCTGGTCAACACCTCAAAGCCACAGGACATAAAAATTGACTTTAAAAATACCAGAACTATTTCCAAAACCGAACACTTCAACAGCAGAATAATCAGAGAAGTCATAGAGATAGAAAACGCCCACACAGGCATGAATAAACGAGATGATACCTCCTGCCTACCAACCATTTGGAAACTGCCTCAATTATAACGAGTACCTAACATGAGAATGACACCAGACCCACATCCACGAGTGCCACACAAGATGCTACACCACATTTCACGTAGAAAAAAGACTCACACCCGCAGCAGAAGATGAGACATGACCACGAACCAGAAGCCATAGACCGCAGCTGCAACCAATACTGCTTCAAACCCCTCTGATCCATACAAGAAGCGAACTGACAACCCACGTATGAAGATGTGGCACGACCACAAACACGAAGCCAAACAACAGGATCAAAGTTCACCAGCTCAAATCCCCCAGCAACTAAGACTAACCAGAGCAACACCAAGCCCCCACTTAAACAGAACACACCCCCAGCCAATCAGAACACAGCCAACCCCCTACCAACAAGAACACAGCCAACCCCCACCCAATCAAGTCACACCCCCACTACCTAGCAGTTAAAAAGGAAAAGCAGCTGCAAGCTCACATTACTCTGAGAAGCACAGAGCTGAAGAAACAAAGCCTGAAGATGATGAATGATGAGACTTCATCGAAACGTTGCCTAGATACTTCCAATTTTACGCGGGAGAAAACCCGAATAACCAAAGATCCACACACAAATACCTGCAAAAACCTCAGAAAACAAATATATAAAACAAATAATAGAAACAAATATATAAAATTTCTTGTGATCAGATCTGAATTTGATCCTTCCTTTAAATTAAATTGAAATGAAACTCAAAAGAAAAAAATGCTAGCTCTAAAAGTCATTGCCTGGAAATCTGGTAAGTGAATAATAAAACATACACAATTGTAGATAAATGCATTAATACTACATTCAACTATTATTCGATATTAATATTGAAATGTAGAGTAGAACACAGAATTAATTGTATCAGGAGGGCAGTAAACAGTAGATTGATATTTTCTGATTGGGTGGACCACATCCTGAACCTGCAATCAAGAAGTTGGAGAAAAACGGGAGGCAGATTTGGAAACAGTGACCCTAATTTTTATCCCTCCAATGCCAGTTTTTCTCTTCCTTTCTCTGGCATTCAGACTGAGAGTTAATCCAATCAGTAGCTTAAATGTTAAGCGCCTTACTGTTTGACACATTAGCTGCAGAGCATCAAACCTCAGCTGATGCATTTGCTCCCTTTAGGGACAAAAGTCCACCGAGAGAGTGAGGAGGTGTTATTTTACATCTTGACAAATTTGCTTTGAATAACCCACATTTAATCTAGCTGGCCTGGTTGCAAACAATATTAGTAGGGTTTGGGGAGAATTCTGTAATGTTTTGTTACTCCCCTGCTTGAGATACTGAGGTTTCTTTTATTGAGGAAGGCTTGTTCCCTTCCTCCACCTTGCTCTGGTGAAGGATTTTTTTGTGTCTTTTGGAGCATTGCGAACGATATGATTCCTTGGATATACCAGTTCTTTGTGCCCATTATAACCAAAGGACAAGTACATGGTCAAAAATGGCAACCACATTTTTATACCCCACTTGTAAAAGAAGGACATATGCCAGCCTAGATTTAGGTAACTCTGAGTCCTCCGGCAATGAGACCAGTTCCCTGATAAGGTGGCTCATGAAATTTACTAGAATGTAATGATGGGAAGTAAGTTGATTTTAAGGAAAGGCTAACAAAACTTCAGTGTTTTCTATACGAGCATCAATTTACTGAAAGGGAGAAGGGAGGGAGGAAGGAAAGAAGGAAGGGAGGGAGGAAGAATAATAAGGCAAACATATATGCAACCCAAATATGATATTTGGCAACAAAAATAACTAAGCATTACAGTTTGAAGAAAAAGGAAATATTTTAAACTCTTGTAAAGCAGAACTATGTTGATTATTAAACTTCCCATGCCTAGATCCTTAACTCTCCTCCAGCTGGAGTTCAAAAGAGATTCCAAATGTTGGCTTTTGAATTGGAAAAATGACCGCAAAACTTAGCATTTATTGGTTTTTTTTTCAAAAGTTGTGCATTACAGATAATTTCCTCATCCGCTATAAAAAGTTATTACTATGCTTCCTGTCTGCCAAATATTGTCAAGGTAACCGACTGAAGTGTAGCCATAATTGTGACAATGACTGTTGAGCAATGGAGATTGTATTTTGCAATAATAATTAATAGCCATTAATGGAAATCTTTTGTCTACTTTTAAAAAAATCAACAGCATTGGGCCATCCTTACATTTCATGGTAGTGAATCCTGTGTCTGTGATATATATTCCTAAGCAGTATATCTGCATCTGATGAATGTCTGTTTGCACATGCACTTTCTTTCTTACACTCCTTACATTCAGGACTAGCTCTAAAAAGAAAACCTAGCTAAATCCTGTATTGTTTTTGTTCTGTATGCAAATAACCGGCTTCAAATAATGCATTCCCATTGGCTGCTAAGAACGATAAGGGATTGGTTCCTTTTGAACCAATCCCTGCAGCCGCGGGAAGGCGGCAAAATTAAACAACTGTCATTGGCTNCCAGCGTTCCTCTTTCTACATACTGACTTTAATAAAGACTTTGCTGTTGGAACCCGGTCTACCTCGTGTTTTTCCGAACAAAACAGTTTTCACATTTATAATAAATGCCCAGCTACACAAATACACAATAGTCTAATTCTTATTCCATGTTCTACCATTCATTCAAAGCAGTCCTATAATTTTTAGACAAGTGGCAGAGGCTTGGTTGAGATGTGGGCATGAGATGGGAATAATTTTGCCAAAAAGCAAACTTTACAGCATCATATTGTAGCTGTGAAAAAAAGGGAAAACAACTTGATAGGGAAGCTTATCATAAAAAAAAAGGTGTTCACATCACAAATCCATATGGGAGTCCAAAGGTGAGAGGCAAGCTCTTTGAGAATTTTGTTGTATGAACTTCTACACCGGATCTTATGCAGATGACATGTCATCATGCAGGGCAATGCTTATCTGTCCAACTCTGGCCTTTGCTTCTTTGAGATCGAGCAGCCCCTCCTTGACCTCTTCTTTTATTGAGAGTGACTCTGTGCTTTGATCTTGCAAAAGCCCAGGGGCCAACTGAAGACATTTGCTCCTGGAGTCTTCCTCTGTTTCCCCTTCTCTGCCTCCCCACCCCCAGGAGGGGACAGTGTAAGCAGGCACACACACAAAAAGCCTCTTTGGTAAAAACTTTTGAGTTGATGGAGGTAAGGACAACATTGACTGTCCCTTGCTGGATGATGATAAGCTGGAAAACCATACAGATATCTCCATGTTAGGAAAATGCACCTGTGGAATTGGATCTGTTTCCACTTTGCTTTAGCCCCTCTCCCCCTTTATTTATTTGTGCTGTTCAGACTTATCAGAGGGGATCAACATTGAATAATAGAAAACAAGGGAATGAAACCCTCTAGAATCTTGGTAAGCAAACTCGTCTTCATGGTTTGATGAGAGAAGAATGGCTAACTT
Source organism: Laticauda laticaudata (assembly GCA_004320025.1). Lineage (NCBI taxonomy): Eukaryota > Metazoa > Chordata > Lepidosauria > Squamata > Elapidae > Laticauda > Laticauda laticaudata. Next base: position 16,058 of record BHFT01000927.1, on the reverse strand, counting down.
AGTGTAGTAGAGAGGGGAGCCACTTGCAAATCAAACCAGAGAGGGAAAAAGATCTAAAAAAGGAGAAATTTAATATTTTAATAAATAGATAATACCTTGCAGACAAATATGTAGGAGGATCCACAAATAATCCCCCCTCTTTTTTGCCTGTCTCTAATTTTTATTAAATGTTTTTTTACAGTTAAAGATAAAAATGAACAAATATAAAAGGAAAGAAAGAGAAAAAGATGTTGAAAATAATAAAATGTGAGAAAAAAAACAGATGCCAAAGAAGTACTTCTTATCTTCTTTACAGCAGTTACCGACATATTTGGTAACATTTCCCCCTTTCACATTAAATAATATAGTTCCCTTCTTTCCATATACAGCCCTTTTTAATTGATGAATCCAGAAATCACTAGTTCATTTTTATCTGTTTTCACTGAAAAGTCTATAAAGGATTTCCTGTCTTTTATAAAAGTCATTGTTCCTCTCTTAATCAAAGAAATCAATTTAATTTTTTTCTACTTGTTCTGTCATCTTCAAGTCCTTTCTTCTTCTATGGGTATTTCTCCATTATTTTGTGTATAGAATAATTTCATTGCCATCACCATATATAAAACTAATAGGGCACGGCTCCTTTCTAAGCAAACAAACATCCATAAGTTCTCATAAGAAAATTTATGTTTTCACCTGAATGTTGATTTTTAAAATTCTCTGCATCATCGTATGCATATTTTTAAACTTTTTCACAAGGCCACCATGCATGGTAAAATGTCATTTCATACTTTAAAAAACTTTCCATCCACAATTAGAAGTGCTTTTATATATGTTAGATCATTTCTCTGGTGACATTTACAACAACACATCATTTTATAAAGATTACCTTTTGTTATAAGATAATGTGAATTTCAAGGTTTCTTTTTTTTAAAAAAAAAACTATGTTCTTTCTCATTGATTCTCCTGCACATTACAACCAAAAGTAATCTTTTTCTTGCAGGAATTTGCAGAAGTGTCTTCATTTAAAAAAAAAACCAACCCTTGACCAGGCCTGTTTTGAGTATGTATTTCCATTTCTTTCTTTCCTTAAAATGATAGAGAATATTTCACCAGTTTTCAGCCATTGTGCTGTCAAAATTAATCAAAGAGAATTTGGGGGACATTCTGAATTGCTACATCCTCTGCACTAGCAGCTATTTTTAATTGGCTGAGCACCATGTGCTTTCAATATGTTGTTCAAGGATGAGGAAAGATGCTTGCCTGCTGTGTGTTGGATAAAGAACAGCACCCCACCTCTCTCTCTCTTTCTCTCTGTCTCTCTTCCTCCCCCTTCCCCCCTTCCCACCTCAATCTTTTTTACTTAATCCAATGAGCTTTGAATTCCTCAGTTGGTCTATACAGAGATTAGGAACTCATGAAAGCTATGGGGAATTACGCACATTTAAGGGGTATTTAATCCTTTATAAAAGGATTTTGTTCAAAGTTCATTCCTTCCTTCCTATGACAAAATTATCCCTCCTTGTACTTAGATGGCCCAGACATACAGGGTAGCTCTTGAAATGTATCTTGATCTAACCGAATAACAGAGTTGGAAGGGACCTTGGAAGTCTTCTACTCCATCTTCTCTTCTCTGTCTTTTGCTTCCTCTTTATTTTGATAAGAGAAACTTGATATTAGCATTATTAGATCATCCTGGCCCAGTGGCAGAGGTAGTATTCAGCAGGTTCTGACCAGTTCTGCAGAACCGGTTGCGGAAATTTTGAGTAGTTTGGAGAACCAGTAAATCCCACCTCTGACTGGAGATTTTACAGTGTCCTTCCCATGCCACACCCACCAAGCCATGCTCACAGAACTGGAGGTAAAAAAATTTGAATCCCACCACTGCCTAGTGGATAGGAGGTCAGGGATAGCAAATATCTTCATAGCATAAGGGTTTCCAAATCTCATCCATCTCTAAAATATGCAGGATTGAATAACACTGCCTGGGACCTTAGTGATATGGTGTTGCTAAGCTAGACTAGCAGACAGATGGAGATTTCTTGATAAATCTCATTTTATTTTGTGGTATGCTGCAAAAACTTCTGACACTCTTATCATTCAGTTATGAGTTCTGTTGCCCTGTCACAGCCTGTTCAGCTCAGGAAGCTTCCTTGGTGACATCAAACTGATGGATTGCAGCTGACAAACACTTATGTCTTTTAAATGTGTTGTAGAAAAGTTCCTACTAGAGCTTCTTGACTTTTGGGTACCACAGAGTAACATCCCAAACAGCCCATTCTTGGATGAGAAGTTTCTTGGATGAGAAGCAAAATGGTTTTTTTTAAAAAATCAAGCAAATCCATTTGCCTTTTTTTGGTGTGGGGGGGGGGAAGCACCTGTCAACTGGTAAAGGATTCCTGGCCTGCTCTTGAGTTGGGAGAACCTTTAGGATAACCATGACCTGGATAATTGAAAATAGTCATAGACCAATATGGTTTTCATCCTGCATTATTGTACCCTGTGTGGAGCTATATAGGAGGCAAGGTTTGGAGGCAGCCATTCCTCCAACTTGAAAGAAAAAAAGAACACTAAGTACCACCTGCAGTTTTTTCTTTTTAATGAAGGGCTGTCCAGGGGGATCAGCACTGGGCTTCAGCCACCACAAAGCACTTAAACCATTTGGGTCCAGCCACTGCAAAGCACCGAAGACATGGGAGGAATGGCTGTTAAGTGAGAATGATGGACGTCTATGGAGATTCTCAGTCACCCAGCTCATGGTTGTCCCAAAGGTGCTTTTTTTCAAAAGGCAACTGGACTTTGTTTTTCCTTAAAGACATTTCGCTTCTCATCCAAGAAGCTTCTTTAGTTCTGAGTGGGTTGTGAGTGGTGGGTATAACTTGCCCCAGTGATGGTGAACCTTTTTGTTGTTATGTGCTGAAAATGTGCATGTGCATAATAGTGCCCATACGCGTGTGCCGGCATTCACAATGCAACACTCCCCGTGCATGTGCGTGCAACACTCCCACCCCCTTACCTGCACTGTGCATGCACACACCTTTCAGCTGATTTTCAGCCTATTTGAGGCCTTTTGGGGCCTTCCAGAGACTCAAGGGAAGCCTCTGCAACCTTGGGAGGCCAAAAAACGGGCCTTCTGGAAATATCAGAAACGCCTGATTTCAGCCTCTGGAGCCCGGGGTAGGCTGTTTTTGCCCTTCTAGGGGCTTGAGGGAAGCCTCTGCAGCCTTGGGAGGCTGAAAATGGGCCCATTTCTGCACTTCCAATTTTTCCAGAAGGCCCATTTTTCAGCCTCCCGAGGCTGCAGAGGCTACCCTCAAGCATCTGGGAGGCCAAAAACTGCCTCAAATGGGCCAAAAATCAGCTGGGAGGCATGCACATATGCAGTGCAGTTAAGTTTGGTTGGGGTTCAAATGGCTCTGCATGCCACCTGTGGTATGCGTGCCATAGGTTTGCCATCATGGACTTACCCTATATAGGCAAAGTTTTTCTCAGTACAATAGAGACAAGAACAACAACAAAACAATTGAAATGAAAACAGCCCTCAATTATGGTGCTGAAATTGAAGCTCAGATTTAAGTAACTTCAATTTTGCATAGAAATATTGTAAGCTTTGTTCAATTTTGAAACTAAGAATAGCTTTCGGTGCAAAATTAATTAATTATGAGGATTTTTCTTTTTGCACCAAAATCCAGTGGTGGAATTGGGAATTTAAACAAAACCATCTGAAAGTTTGTTGCCTTTCCCTGAAATAGGATAAAATGGAACAGTGGTCCAACGAGATCAAGAACAATTTCATTTTTATAGAATTAAAAAGAGCATCTTGGGAAGTTGTTCCATAATATGTCTTACTTTGAAGCCTGTTTTCAATTCAAGATACTGCATAGAATATATGAATGAAAGAATGTTTCAAAGTTGCTAACCTATGAAGGTTGACCTTGCTATTAATTGGCCTTTTATTTCACAAATTTCTCCTCCTCTGTTGGGTACCTCCCAATGCACGGGGGAATTTGATTTTGGCTGGTATATTTGGACACTGTTAATAAACACCCACTTCCTGTTTTTCTTGCTACTGTGGACAAGTTTGTCAAAAAGAACTTGTTTGCCCCTCTCAGCTGTTTGTACAATTTGAAGATGGAACTAAGTTGGCTTAATCACCATTATATGTTTTTTTTGCCAGTGGGAATTTTTCTCACAATTATGACATGAGTTTAAACTTTAAATGAATTTTGATTATTTTTGCATTCATTTTTCAGATTGTGAAACAGTCTCTGAGCAAAGCATGTGGCTTTCATATGCTAAACAAATTCAAGTTTTCTTCATGTTGCTCTTGTCACTAGAATTAATTTATGGAATATTCATGTGGCCCTATTTCTGCTTTAATCTCACTTCTTCCATGAAGTCTTTGACTTACCACCTTAGTCTTTTCTATCTTAACTAATATCAAAATCAAACTTAAGGCATTAAGAAAAATAGAACAAGCATTAATAAAATATCAATCCTCCAAGGTCCCTTCTAATTCTATTATTCTGTTATTCTTTCCACCATTAGAATACTGGAAGGCTTCATGATATCATTAGTCCTTTTCTTATTGGCTAGGCAGGCAGTTATAGGCACAATGTGACAATTAGCCAACTTCTGGGAATCCTTGAGAGTAAGCTCCATAATGGAGAGACTTGCTTTGATGGCCATTCTATCTCTCTACCCCTCAGAGGCCTAGTATTCACTATGGGACTATTAACTGGGTTTTAGATCTCACAACATGGCTGACAGGGTGGAGATAGTTTAATCCTATGCATGACCAAGCCTCTTTTAAATTAAATCTATCTCCCCCACTCACAATATCTGGTTTGGTTTAGTGTAGGATCATTCTCAACCACAGGGTGTATAAAAAAAGGGATCAAGATGGCACTTGCAATGAACATAAAATGAAATGGTCAATTATGTGGTCTTATTGATCCTCCTCTCTCCTGTTCAGTGCTCCTATTCAGTAGACCAACTAATCACTTCTTGATGTTTTCACAATATGCCCACCATGAGAATAGGATAAATCTGTCAATACCATGAAAATAATAACAATGTTAGCAGATGAATGAGAATAATCAATTATTTTCAAAGGCAGCCAGTCTTTCCCAAGGAACCTTTTCAAGCCTTGACTGTATAGCCTAAAAAAATTGCCTGGGGTGGTCTAAGGATCCTTGCCCTTGATTATAAGACCCCATACCTTCAAACTCCATGATTCTATGATCTTTCCCAAGCTTCTGTGATAGATAGGAACCCTAACCTTGCATTGCCACAGTGAAACAGGTGTACCCTCATAAAAAAAATAAACTGAAACTACTGCTTCAACTCTGCTTATTTTATTGGTTTATTTTTAATTTCCAGTGTGGTCTTGGCTTCAGAATTTTCTGAACTACCTAAGATAAAATGTCTAATTCAGTCAATGAGACACTGAATCATGTTTGCTGTGTAATCAGTAGCATCACCAGAAACTTGCAAAGAACAGGATGGTTGGGATCTTGTGACAATTCTTTGTTTTACTTATTTTCCCTCCTATTTTGAGAATTTTAAATCAGATTGCAGAGAAGTCTCCCATCTTAGTGCTGGTAGAATTCACTTGCTTCAAGGAGTTATTCACTGCAATTTTTTTCTCCAATTTCAGGAAATCTAAAAACAGCCTGTTCTATTTGTAAATTGGGTTACTCCAAAATATGCAAACCTGATTGGTTAACTAATGTAAGCATTGGATTGGTTCACTAGGAAATCCAAATCAATGGAAAAGCGCGAACAAAATCAAAACACTGCCATTGGCTGCAATGTCCGGCAGGTCTAGCCTGCAATAAAAGGCTGCGCGTTTCAGCCAAGGTGTTTCCGTTTCACTGTACTCATTTTTAGAATAAAGAACCTTTGTTGTTGGAACCGCGGTCCTACCCTCGTCGTTTTATTCTGAACAAAACACTGGCCCGACGAGGGATGGGCAATCGTCCTACAACGTGGCAGGGGAAACCTGCACGCACGGTGAGGGAAGAATACAGACGGGCGACGAAAATGCCTTTGGAAACAACGCCACCGCTCCGCACCCTTCAATCCCAACGAAGAAGAGTTGGGATACCTATGGCAGACCGTTTCAATGTATTTGGAGAGTAATGAGATGGAAGGAATCTCAGTAGCAGCGTAAGAGCCGGTGTCTGTTCTTAACACACTCGCGGACCTAGCGAGTTTTCAAGCATGGCAAAGGCTCTGCAAAGCCCCGCGCTGACGATGTTCAAACAATTACGTGGCCAGAACTACAACGAATCATGAAAAGCCACACTTAGCCCGCCGGTGGTGTCAAATTCTAATAAAGCCGAACACGAATTTTAACCGCAAGGAAGCCAGAGAGAAAGGATGAGACCGGTCGCTCCGATTTCATTGCTGCCTTAGACAAAGTAGGGGGTGAGTGTGATTTCGCTGAACATTGACGAAGCCAATGATGGGATCGCGTAGTGTTGGGTTTTACAGAGACTCGACGCCGCACAGCAGGCTAAATTACTCCAACAGCCCAACAGTAACCGTAACTGAACCATCGCGGAAGCCACCAGCCGCTGAAGCCGCGCCGAAAAAATGCGGCGCTCACAATGAAGAAGATCAACTACCATCAGCAGCGAAGAAAACAAACCCACAAAAGACAAAAAACAGCTCCACCCCACCCACATAGCGGAAGAGTAATGGTGAAACCCCGTGTTCGAGCGAAGAAGACGACGAGGTCCACCATTAGTTCGTGAATAAAAAAGTGAGCAGCGAAGAGAAGGAATTGGCGGGAATGCGGCTGGCTGCGGAGGAAAACCATTCCGAACCGGAATGCAGATTTCTCGATGCCATCTGCAGACATTGCAAGAAACGAGGGCATATCGAGAAGTCTGCAGGATAATAAAAAGCACTACAGCCCAACGAGATGCAGAAATTCCACCACAAAACTGAGGGCCACAAACGAAGCTGAGGAGAAAGTGCAACAATGAGAAGCGAGCCAATACAACAACCAAACTGTCACTATAGAAGCGCTCAGACGGAAAGCGGGGAAGAAGACGTTAAAGTAATTGTAATATTGAAGGAAAGCCTTGGCAAGATGGAAGTGGACTCGGGATCTTTCCTTTCAATGGTATCTGGTTTGACACCATAAAACAACTAGTCCAGGTTATCGAATCGCAAGGAGAGCTTCAGAAAGCAGCAACTAACCCTGCAAAGACTATCAAGGGAAACCAAATCCTTGTAGTCGGCATGGGACATTTCAGGTCGGTCATACAAACAGTAATGTTAAAGTGGTACCGCTGGACGCCATAGTCGACCGAGAAGACCAAAGCCTCCTGGTACCGAGTGGTTCAACACCATTTGGGCATCGGATGACCGGTAATAGACCGAGTAAGCCACAAACGGCGGCTGGGAAGAAGACTCATCCAGGAATTCCACGACGTGTTTGACGAACACTGGGCAAAGTAATCGGGGAATGCCTATCCTCCTTTAATCTAAACCCAAAAATAACAACCCGCGGAGACTAAGGCCAGTCCGAGTGTCCTTTTGCACTAAAGGCAAAGATAGAGGAACAGCTAGACAAATTATGCCCAAGGGTGTATTAAGAACCTGTGGCAGCGCATGCCAAAATGGGAAACGCCTATAGTCACACCTATTAAACAGATGGGTCCAATTAGAAATCTCGTGGTGACTATACAGGCTACCCTGAATCCACGAGTCGCATTACAACAGCAAGCGGCATACCCGGTGCCAGTAAGTGTCCAACATTGTACTACACTCTCCTGGGAAAGGGTAGGAAAATTCTTTTGCTAAACTCGACTAGCGGCAAGCTTATCAAGCAACACTCCCAAGTGGAACGCCAAGACAGCTGAAGCAACAGAACTACAGTTACCCATAAAGGCCGCTTTCATGTGTAAGACAGACGTCCAATTTGGAGTGAGTGTACGGCGACCAGGAATATTCCACAGTCTAATGGAGTCCTCCTAAATGGCATACAAGGAGTCGTACCATATTTCGACGACATTAATCTCAGCCAGAGATGAAACTCAGACTCAAAGACAGACTTAAAAAAGTACTCACGTAATTTAGAGACTCTGGTCAAAGTAAAAAAAGAAAAAGTGCTGCCTAAAAGAGAATAGCGTCGAATTACCTGGGCTATTTATAGACAGAGAGGGTATACACCTACAGACAAAAACATTAAAAAAGCTATAAAAAGGCAACGCCAAGAACCAAAGGGACAAACCGTACTACAAGGCATTTCTGACTGATAAATTTTTTATAATGTAAGTTCCTTTACCAAATAAGCACAATAGCAGAACGCATTACACCAATCTATTGGACAAGAAAGGCAATTTGGACTTGGGGCTATAGAGGAGCAAAGATTCCTTCCAAAAAATTAAAAATTTGCTAACATCAACAAACGTTCTCAATTCAATTTAGCATCACAGCTGCATTGAGGGGTGACCTGCGTACGGCTTCGCAATTGCGGGCAGTCGGAGCCATCCTGAGCCACCAACTGTGCCTGATGAGCATTGAGAGGCAGCCCATGCGCATATTACTCAAGGACGCATGTCTAAAACGAGAGAAATTACAGGCCAACTCGAGCAGAGAAGCTCTAGCAATTGGTCGCTGGAGTGAAACGTTCCACGATAACCCTCTGCGGGCGGGCTTTTCAAAAGATTATACACAGACCACAAACCGGCTAATTGCGGGAATTTTGGGTGGGGAAACATACGAGGCGCCAACACCAAAATATCCTTTCTCCGAGAATGACTAAAGATGGTCAGAGTTCTAAGCCTATTCTACGATTCTGCCACCATCAACCAGGGAAACACATCTCCCATGCGGGACAGCTTGAGCGAGTACCCCTTACCAGCAACTGTGGAAGACCGCCACCAGCGATGAACAGCATTACAAATAGAGACTTGCCCCCGACCATAAGGACCCAGTATCAGCTTATGATGTCGCCAGAGCTCACCGCGAAAGACTCATTGACTGCCCGCTGTCTTAGCTGGGTATGGTAAAAGGGCTGGCCGGCCAAAACAAAAACTGAAAACTTTAAACCTTTCCGGACCAGACAGACTGAACTTTCTATTCAAGGGGTGGTTTTACTGTGAGGTGATCCGGGTAGTTAATTCCTAACAACACTACAACCAGGTAACTTAGAATGTTAACACGAAGGGCACCCGGGAATTGTAAAAAATAGAAGGGCTTGCTAGATAGTTATGTTTGGTGGCCTGGGTATTGATAGGGACATAGAATATTGGGTAAAGGGCTCGTGCAACAAATGCGGGGAATTAGACGTCCCCTCCTAAAGCACCATTAGAGACTGGGAAACCCCCGAGGACGCTTGGTCAAGAATCCACATTGATTCGGGGTCCTACAAGGGGCATACATTCTGGATTGTTCGTTGATGCCTGATTCTAATTGAGCTAGAATTAAAAATCATGGCCTATCAACGACAAAGAACTGTAATTAAACAACTAGACAACCCTTTTTTGCCACCCATTGGTCTACCGACGTCCTCGGTATAGATAATGGGCCACAGCTAACAGCCTACAAATTCGACAATACGTGGCCTCCCTAGGTATAAGACAGCCCTAAACCGCCGCGGCTGCACCCGGCCTGCAGAACAGCAGGGCTGAGAGAAATGGTCCGGTTTACCCAAGAGGGGTTAGAAGAATGGACACCGGAGATGTCCAACAGAAATAAACCGATGCTCCACCCACACTACCGCACATAAGCCCAAGTACCACGCAACAAATCCACAGCAGAATTAACTCATCGGGGAGGAAATTAAAGATCACACCTTGATAGGTTGCACCGAAATTTTACGCCAGAAAACCCTGCCACTCCTCTAGCATGATTTAAGACAAGTTTGAAATAGGTTGATTTGGTTTTACGCTAAAAAGCTTCACCGGGAACCCTGTATGCTACCAGCGGGACAAATCACGCAAATAACGAGGGCCCTAATCCTACCGGTTAAACAATTGGACGACCGGTAGGGAATGGAAGGGCAACATAAGACAGCTCCGTTCCAAAAACATAGAACGAAATACAGACACGCTGACACCTTACGTTGAAAAAACTGAAGAACGGCAAACCAAGGTGGGGGGGAAAGCGAAAATAAATAAAGAACCGTTACAACAAAACCCAAGAAATTAACAAACAAAAGAGCAAATTGAAAAACTCACTGTTTGAAGAGACTTGCGCGAAAGAGCCCATCGGAAGGGGAACAGCCAGGCCAGCTCGACCTGCCGAGGAAACGGGAGGGAGCGCAAAACCGCCGCTAAGAACTCAGACCGGCAGTAAAAAATGGCTGACTCACGCCTTTCCAGACGGTTTCCAGAGAGAATGGACGGACGACACAGGCAGCTCCATCCGAAACCCGTCGCAAGTCTCTGCCACGAAAAATGAACTGCGCAAGTCCAGTCGAGTGGAGGAGAAGCCCCGCCTACCTGCGCGACGGTATTTTTAATGTTTGCTTGTTGATTTTTTACTACGTCCCCACGTAGGACTGACTAAGGGCAGGGAGGGGTGTTCTATATGTAAATTGGGTTACTCCAAATATGCAAACCTGATTGGTTTAACTAATGTAAGCATTGGATTGGTTTCACTCAGGGAAACCAATCCAAATCAACTGGAAAAGGCGGGCAAAAATCAAACACGCTGCCCACTCGGCTGCAAGCTGGCAGGCCTAGCCTGAATAAAAGGCTGCTGCGGTTTCAGCCATAGGTTGTTCTTCCGTTCACTGACTATTTTAGAATAAAGACTTTGTTGTTGGAACCCGGTCTACCTCGTGTTTTTCCGAACAAAACACAGCCTGCTATTGAACTTTGGGTAGCAAAAGAAGACCTCATTTTTGCGAGTGACACCTATATCTTTTATCTTCCTCTTTTCAAACTTAAAAAATTAAAGGGAAACTAGCATCTTTCTGATCTTCTTGTGCCATATCCGTCATTGGATATTGGTGATCCTGTTCGCAATCCTATTTTTATCAACAGCCACACGAAAAAATGCTGCTGAGTTTTGTCCAAACCAGTCCCTTAGATTTTGAAGCCATGATGTTCTTCTTCTGCCTAGATTTCATTTGACTCCAATCTTTCCATGGAGGATTAAGTGAAGTATGGCTTATTTTTCCGGGTGTCGCATCACATGTATCTTTCTGATACAGGTCATAAAACTTTCTCCAGCTTGTAAACAGAGTGAAGAAAGTTGTAATCTAACTCATTAGGAGACTACTAGATTATAGAAGGAAAAATATACAGTTAACACTTTTCTATATCATTTTGAATTGATGTTCTTGTTCAAACATGCTATTGATAAGGTAGAGATCCTTCTTTCTTTAAGTAGTTGAGTTTCAAAGTCACATTTGTAAGCAAGCTTTCAAGTTTGGCAAGTAAATAAAGCTGATATTCCTTCAATTTATATGCAGTTCTGAACAACAACACTGCAGAAATCATCATCCCCAATTTTGTACCAACCAGAGATAATTCTTGTGATTCCAAACAAATGGCATTATTACCAAGGCTAAAAGGGATTTGTAACACTTCCCAGGGTCAATTCAGTGCCTCATCATACTATGAATGCACATCCAAAAGCTCACTGTCAAAATGACTTTTCCTTGGCAAAGCAATGCTTTTTCCTGAACCCTTGTTTACTTTATTTTAAAATTTGCTATATTAATAAATACCAAAAAATGAAGAGTATGTGTCACTAATTTGAAATACACTATCAAAAATCCATGCAGAGTAAGAAAAAATACATTCTCCACATCAAAAATATGTGCTCCAGCATGTAGAAAATTGATCTCCCAAGCTTGTGTTTTTGCTTGTTAGATTGTTTATAAGAGTTACAAAAAGAAAATAAGATTTCCTGGTATCGACTGAGGCTTTAACTTTTGTAGTCAGCACAGATTCTTAGCTAAGGCTATAACTGCATTCAAAGGTAATCCTGTAGTTGGGTTTTCTTGTGAATAAGCATGCATATAATGATACAGTTGATTGCAAATATACTCACATTTAAATAGAAGCAAGTTGTCCTCAATGTAATGGACCTTGGTCCTATATCAAAATGATATTAACTATCTAATTCTGAAAAGTTAATGTATAGTTTTGTTGATTCCATGTGATAACCTAATTTAAGCATGGTGAGAATTTTACAAAACAATCCAGATTGGAGGTTGAAGAAGTGGTACTGTAGTGCAGCTGGAACAATCTAGAACTGAGCACACTTAAAACGATAGGAATGATGGTAGATTTTAGGAGGAGCCCTCCTATTCTACCGCCTTTTAGAATATTAGGCAACACAGTATCAACAATAGAGACCTTCAAGTTTCTGGGTTCTATAATCTCGCAGTATTGAAATGGACACCTAACATTAGAACTGTCATTAAAAAGGCACAACAAAAGATGTTCTTCCTGTATCAACTCAGAAAGTTCAGGCTGCCCAAGGAGCTGCTGAAACAGTTCTACAGAGGAATTGTTGAGTCTGTCATTTGTACTTTTATAACTGGTTTGGTGCAGCAACTAAACAGGGCAGGCACAGTCGTCAACAGATAATTAGGTCTTCAGGAAAAACAGTTGCAACCAGCCTGTCTTCCATTGAGGACCTGTACACTGCATGAGCCAGAAAGAGGGCAGATAAAATATCTACAGTCCCCTCACATCCTGAACATAAACTTTTTCAATTCCTTCCCTTAGGACGCCGCTATAGGGCAAAAGAACTAGACACATTTTTTCACCTGTTATGCCATCATTCTTGCTGAACACCGAACCCCTTCAGTACTGTCTTATTACTAAGGCCCTTCAGCACTGTCTTATTACTAAGGATATCTAATCATGTAATAGGACTGTATTGCTATTATCCTTCTCATCTTTCCTATTATCAACTCTTATTGGCATCTAATGACTATCACTTGTTTGATTGTATCTTATGATTTATGATTTATCACTTTGCTGCTTGTATGTACATTGTGAGTTTATGCACCAGAGACAAATTCCTTGTGTGTCCAATCATACTTGGCCAATAAAGAACTATTCTATTCTATTCTATTCTATTCTATTCTATTCTATTCTATTCTACTCTACTCTACTCTACTCTACTCTACTCTACTCTACTCTACTCTACGCTTTATTAAACTTGTATGTTGCCAATGTTACTTTACCTCCATAAATCTCCAGTCATCATGAGGCCATGTTGATGGACAATTACGAGTCTTGAAGTTAGGCAGATCTGAAAAGCTCCATTAGAATATTGCTTGATTTGATCTGTATTCTTCATTGCCATTCACCCTTGGAAGGCTCTCCAATATCTATTACTGTATTTTAATGTGCAGCTAAAAAAACAGGGGGCAGAGGAGAACATATCATTTGGTTTATGTGAACTGATCCAAAACCAAAGAAAATTAGCAAACAAATAATAACAACTCTGTGTTATTCTTTTACTGTTCAATTAGGTTGGCAATCCATAGAGGTTTCAGAGATCTACAGGTTGTGTCAACAAACAGACTTTAATTGCAGAGCAGCAGAGCCAAAACCAGCAGAGAGTTAGAAATAAAGTCCTATAATATATTCAGCTTTGCACATGGAATATTTAAATGCAGATGAGAAGAGCTATGAGTAGTTTTTTTTTTCCAAGGATGAAGACTTGCATCATTTTCTGTCCTTCAAATAGTGACTTTTTTTTTTTTAAAGGTGAAACTACTTGTCTGGTCATGTGGAAATGTTCCTTTCAGGGGACATCAACTTCTATAAAAAAAAATTGGGCCATCACCAACATTTCCCATGACTTAACCTGCCTGAGTCAATATTTATTTATTTGTTGACATTTCTAACTATCCCTGTCCCAAAGGTATAGGCTGGTTAACAGTAAATTACAACACACGCAATTGAAAGCAGCTCAAACCATTTAAGAGACCACCTTCCTGAGTTGCATCCTTGTGTTGTGTTAATGAGACATGCTGGGATGACACCATTGTTTGGTTTATTTGGAGATCTGCATTATCACAGCAGATTAAAAATTAGGATGCAAATGGCCATCCTGGCTATCCTTTGAATCTGAGATGACTATTCCAAACTCCAAGACAGAAATGCAGTGTTGTACCTGAAAGTTGGTTGAAGCCTGGTGAGAGATTTAGTGCAACTGTACTGTTTCCAGAATGAAACCAAGCACACCTGAATTTACTTAGTTAAAAATATGGTTGAAATATATCAGTGTCCTTCTTAAAAACAGAGGTGCATTGGAAAAACATGTGTGGAGAAGCCACAATCAAATATGATGTGTCTGGAAATTGTTCTGAAAAGTGTTACAAATATAATCAATTTCAGATGTTGGGTTTTAGCAGGTATGAAATATGAGACTTCACGCTAAGTCCTATGAGTTGCTTGGCACAGGCTACATTGTACAAATCTACCCACTGTGATAGGTAAATCATGGTTTATAACTTGGCATGATGTGTGAAGCTAATCAGTGGTGGCTTATTCATGATTAGCAAATAACAGGTGAATGTGTTTCAGTTTACTGAAAAAATGCCTCCCTTTAAGCCTGCTTGGCTCTTATACTTCCTGACTTTACATTTCTTTGAATCTATATCTTAATGTTAACAAAAGTAGGGGAAAGTTGCAAAGCATGGCTTCTGGAATACTTTTTATATTTCCTTCTGTGTTACAAAGTAATGTGGGGTGAGTATGTTTCTGCTCTCCAATTTGATTGCTAGGTATGTGATTGTGTGCTTGTGTGGCCTGGAAAGCACATAGCAGGCTGTATGTACTGTACTCTGGATCACATGACTGGAATACAATTGATCAGAAACAAAAATGTATAAAGTTTCAGAAACTTGATCTAAGATGTGTTTAACCATGGCTTTCTTTCCTTCAAACAGGAAAATATTAGATTGGGATGATAGATAACAGACATCTCAGATACCTGATTTAGATTTAAAAAAACAACAGATGAATATTTTTGGAGGCTACCTCTTGAAAACTATTATTATTTTCCTTGCCCAAGGTAACTCTGGGTTATTTATTGCCATCTTTTCATTCAAAAATCTTTAAGGCTATCAGAAACCAGATAAAATAGCCTCAAGAGGCATGGAATGGCCTATGAATTGCATCACACATTAGACATTTTTCCAGTACATTACAGACACAATAGAATAGAGTGGATTTTTTTCTCTCTCTTTGGGGCTACACATGTCAAAAGGATATTAATAAATATTCTGTTGAAAGTGTTTTTATTTTTACATAATTAGAAAAATATTTCCAGCTGTTTTGAATGTGTCTTTGAGCTCTGATAGACATGAGGCATAAGGAGATCTTCTCTCTCTCTCTCCCTCTCCCCCCCCTCATTTTTTCCTGTTTTAAATGACACCCTTTTGTCATAACAAGTTCCATATTAATGTAAGCAAAAAAGAATGTTTGTTCAGGATTTTTTTAAAAAAAGAATGATTGGCAGCTCTGCCTTTGACAGATGTGGCTCCCTCTTACTTGTTGTCTCACAAGTGATATCTTTGCTGCTTATTTAATGGGCTGCTTACATCTGCAGATTTTCAGGAGATGACCCCTTTTTCCAAATTTCATTTGGACGGATCATCTGCAAGTCTTTCTATGGAGCTCATTTGTTTTAGATTTCTAAAATGATTTATTTGTGCTTTAATAGGATGGAATAGTCCTCCCCTTTTGCCTGCATTTTTTTGAAGGCATCTCATCTATATATATGAACCAGCAAACATGTGGAAAACTCTTAAAAACATCACTGGCTACAGCAAACCTCCTTCCCAGGCAGAAGGAAGTCAACAACTAGCAGATGACCTGAATGTGTTTAACTGCAGGTTTGAAAGAAAACTACAGCCATCTGTCTCCACAATCCACATCTCAAACACACCAACAACAGCCAAGCCTCCTACAACTGACCTCAACCCATTGGACTCACAACTCTGATGATCACAGAAAAAGAAGTGCAAAATCTATTTCACAGACAATAGCCAGGAAAAGCACCATGGACAGACAAGATAACTCCTTCTTGCTTAAAAGTCTGTGCTGACCAATTGGCCCCCATCTTCACCCAAATCTTCAATA
>BHFT01000926.1:0-176988 GCA_004320025.1 Laticauda laticaudata | reverse complement strand
TGTGGACTTCAACTCCCAGAATTCTCCAGCCAGCAAAGCTGGCTGGAGAATTCTGGGAGTTGAAGTCCACAAGTCTTCAAGGGGCCAGGTTTGGAGACCCCTTTTGTAAGCTATGAGGGCTCAGTTAATGGAAGTGGTGTCCAAACACTTCCTTTGGTGCTGCCTTTAAGCACTTTGAGATGGCTGGTTCTGCGCAATATGACTTTCCTTTGATTCTGGGTTTTAAAAATGTAAGTCTTTTACCATTTGTGCTGAAAATATAAGCCTTTTGCTCTATTGGGAGGCCCAGTAAATCTCATTCAGATTCTTAAAGAGCCCTCTCAAAGATGCTCATCTAAAAGATGCTCATCTAAATAGTGGGTATTTACGATGTCCTCAGTAAAGAAAATAAATGATATCTGGGAATTTCCTGATGATGTGTCAAAAATGACAAAATTGTGGAACACCACCACTCGCAGAACACAAAACCGCATTCCTGAAGTTTGAGTATTAGGCAAAGGTACATTGCTTGACCTTGCCATTCTGAGCTTATGGATTGGAAAAAAAATATTTTGGATGGAAAATGGAACATTTTTAGCATCTATCAAGAAGATAAAATGTTGCCAAGTTAATTTAATGTTCCATAAAAGAAGGATTATTTGACTGGGTTCACACCACATACAATATTGTTTGTTATGCAGTGTATTGTACAAATCCAGGGTATTGGGCAAATTCAGTAAATTATGGTTCTCTTAACTGGGATAGAGTATTGTGCAAATATGGTCTTCCTGTTAGCAAAAGTATCTTTTAAAGTTCTGGCTATAGTTGAAAGTGGTTTACTAAGCTATGTTCAAATTAGTTATTTTAGTAAGAAAGGTGGATTTTAGCTCTGAATTATAGGGCTATATAAATATATTTGGACCACAACATTCCAGATGGCTGCCAAATAGAGATTATTCTATATCTCTCCTATATCTTGTAATTGTCTGGCTATTTAAAACCAAGCTTTAACAGATCTCTGGTGACTTTCAGAGAGCAATTATTTGTCATTCTTCTGTGGTGTTTTAAAAAGAGGTTTCTTTTGTAAGAGTAAACCTAGTTCTGAGTAGGCTGAGAAAACAGGGGACATATACACATTTTCAAGAGACTGAACCACCTGGTATCTCTACATTATATGTTTGAGCTTCTTTAGAGGAGTGTATTTTAGAATCAGAGTTGGAAGAGACCATCAGATCTGCCCACTTGAGAGACCTTCACTCTTCTGGGCAACTTTATTGAGTTATTCTTACTATTAGAAAAGGGGATTTTTTTTTGGTCTGATGTTCAATGTTCTGTGACTTAAAAGGGCGTTGGTACTTACCTGACACGCCTATTCTCTTTGAGCTGTGAAGAGCATCCAGTAGTGGGAGGTGCTTAATCTCGGCATTCACAGGCTGAGCTTGATTTGTGGAACACTCCTCCACCACCACGTGACTCCTCAGCGTTCCCCAGTTTTGGCGAAGACGACAGAAAAAAGCGCTCTCATCCTCACAAAAAAATTCATTGGCTGAAACAGGACCCCACCAGATGGAAAAAAAAGGGTGGGGCTGGATGCTCTTCACAGCTCAAAAAGAGCAGTCGTATCAGGTAAAGTACAACGCCCGTTCTCTCCAGAAGCTGTTCAGAGCATCCATAGCGTGTGAACATATCAAGCTTGGCCTATCCTATGGAGGGACTCCGTCCTGGTCTGAATCTCCTCCTGGGTCTCTGTGGACCCTTTGCAGCACTCTTTCTGCCAAAAGGAATACCTCAGCAGAAGCCAACACATCAATTTGTATGTTTCATGTCTAATGACAAGAGCATGGTGAAGCCCAAGCCGCGGCCCGACAGATTTCAGTTATTGATGCTTGTGTGACCCATGCTGCCGAAGTTTGCTGCACTCCTTGCTTGAATGAGCTATTATGCCCTTAGGCAACCTGCAGAGATGGGTCTGATATGTTTTTGTATTGCAGCCATATCCAACAGCCCATCCGTAGGATGGCGGACCTATGCAACCTTGAGTATTGGGCTGCAAGAACACAAAGCCTCCAATTTCCTTAAACCCACTGTACGCTTGATATAGATTTCCACACCGCAGTGCACGCCTACATAAAAACTTATGCCATTTGCTTTCTATCCCGTGACCTCAGACTGGGCAAAAATTTGGAAGAATAAGCTGTTTGCTCTATGAAAGGTGGAATTGACCTTGGGCATAATGTGAGATTGGGGCGAAGAAACCACTTGATCATCATGAAAATGCAGAGATCTTGTCTGATGGACAAGGCTGCAATTTCCGAACGACGAGCGAAAGTGATCGCTCAAGGGAAACTACGTTCTACATCAGAAGTGGAGACTTGACGTTTTCAAAGGTTCAAAAGGTCCCTTAGTCAGAGCTACACAGGACCTTGATAAGGTCCCAGATGGGATAACAGTGCACTGCTAGGAGCGGCGTTAATTGGAGGCTCCTCGAGGGAAAACTTATGTATGGATATATGAAAGAGAATTGAGGCCTCGCAAGTGAAACTGATGCCAAGCCGCCACCTGCTTTTTTTTAACATATTGATGCTGACAAAACCCTTATCAAGTCCTCCTGTAAAAAAACTCTAGAGTCTGCAGCGACAGAGGGAGAGGCAGGAATCAATTTGGAACACAACTATTACCTTTTGCAGAAAAGTGATCCACTGTGGCGTTGTAAATGCAATGTTTGAGGGGCGTCTGGCAGCTAGAATAGTGTCGATAACCCTATTGGAGAGTTTCCACCCTTCAAACCACTACTGCTCACAAGCTCAGACGGTCAGTTGTAACCATTGAGAGTCTGGATGTTGAAGAGGCCCCTGAGTTAATGAGATTTTTGTCACAGGATTCTCTAGGGGGAGCTACCAAGAGACTGCGGAGGTCTGCGAACCATGGCCATTCTGGCCAGTAAGTTGTACTAGAAGTAATTCTGCTCTCTTGTCTTAGCAACTTCTGGATGACCTTGGAACCAGCAGAAGTGGAGAGAATACATACAGGAGACCTCGGGCCAACTACAGCGGAGTGAGTTGAAATCTCAGCGCCCTTGGGATGGAAAAACCTGGAAAACTCAGGAGTTGAGAGTTGAGAGGGAAGCAAGTAGGTCCACACCAGCTACCAAATGTCCTGTGCCCTTCTTGAAACAGAGATGGGTAGAAGCGCCACTCGATTGAATCTATGGTGGCCCGCTTATGCCAATCTGCCTGTGCATTGACAGACTCTAAATGTGTTCTGCCTTGATGAGAAAGTATGTTCTTGATGGAAATGAGTTGTTCTCTGCCAGCGACACCAGGCGTTCCGCTTCCCGCCATTAGCTGCTTCGATGTTTTTGTGCTCCCCTGCTGTTTATGTGAGCTTTGATTGTTGTACATTGTCTGTCAGTATCAGTATGTGCTGACCGCGTTACCTCGGGGAAGGAAATGTGCGAAGGGCCAGGTGTTATTGTGCGAATCTCTAAATCCGAAATGGATTTCCGAGCTCGATGGAGTTAATTGACTCTTCTTCCAATTTATTAAGAGCCATGCTCTTGTAGGGATAGTAATGTGTTCTGGAGTGTCTATGACTGCCTGGTGAGCGGAAGGAGATAAAATCAAAATATCGTCAAGATAACGCTGAGGCGTACCGGGATGTTCCTGAGGTGGGCCGCTATCACCAACGAGGACCTGGTGGAGGTCCTTGGGGGGAAGCTAATCCGAATGGAAGGGCCACAAATCAAATGATAGTTATTGTAACAGAATCTCAGAAATTAATAAATGGAAGGGCCGAATATCAATGTGCTGGGTATCACATTGTGATACGTACGCCTCTGTCAATTTATGGTGTGAGCACGTCCCCTTTCCTGATACCCAGTAATATTAGAGGGTATGCATTTTAAATTTGCGATATACTAGAACAGTGAGATGTTTCAAATCTAAAATCGCTCTCCACCCCTCAAATATTTTTTTTTTTGCACAACGAAAGATGTGAATAAAAACTTTGTCCTCATTGATTGTCGCTACTGATTGGATGGCTCGTATATCCAGTCTGTGTTGGATAGCGGAATCCATGAGATTACGCTTGACCGGGTCTCTGGAAGGAGGGTATGACATGAAGGGATCTGGAGAATTGATCTAACCTCCAGCGCGAGGCCAAATCTAACTGTATCCCTGAACCAGGGTGTCAGAGGTAGAGCGAATCCCATTGGTCAGCGAATAACTTAAGGCGTCCGCCAATGGGGATTGGGTCCGGGGGTTATCTTGTTGCTGGAAGGGCCTGCTCCCTGCTCCCCCATAGGATCTTTGGATTGACCATTCCCTTCTACCTCTGTCCACTGAGACGGACCTATCTGGTTGTTGTTCTGGTCTAACTGCTGGGGTCTCTGTATCTGGAAGAGAAGGATAGAAAGATCGAAAAAGATCCCCTCTGAAAGGACTGTGGGCTCTTAGAATCTGACTCCTACATGTTTCAATTAGATAGCGGATCCAGGGAAGGGCCAAGCAATCTATCTACCGCATGATGGATGATGCCAGCTTGGATTTGTGTTGAAGTCGGGCCTCTGCCAGTGTGTCTTAACCATAGCAAGCAACGTGCTGTGACATGTGAGGGTAATGGCCCGTGCTGAAATCTTGACTGCTGTATAGGTAGCATCGGCAGAGAATTCAGCAGCTGCCGTAAGTTTGGCGTATGCTTGGTGCGCCCTGATGTTAGAAGAAAGGAACATGTTGTTTCAAAAGACGAGCCATCTAGAGATGACTGTGTGAAGGAGTAGATCTTGTATCCAGATACCATCTGAAGCTCTCGTGTAGGGCTAGCCGATCCATTTTTCCTCCGGCTTTAAGGCCTCCATTGCCTCACTGGGAAATAGAGGGGACTCTAAATCACTATGGGCTCGTCTACCTCCGGAATCCCAGAAACTTTGCAATTCAGGGTCAAAGTTGAAGTATTTCTTTCCTGTCCAGTTGGAGGTGGTACGTCGAAAGCCCAGCTCTCGACCAGGTTCCACTATAGGTGGATTGAAATTTACCTCTGCTTCAACTACCGGTTGGTTGAAGGTCATGTCCTCTGGTCCTCTTCCCTGAAGGTCAGTGTGTCAGAGCGTTTTGGCTTGTTTGGCCTGCAATATTCTTTGGTTCAAACAAGAGAGATTTGAAAAGCTGTGGCCGAAATAAGCCTGTAAAAGCAGGCTGTTCAGGAATAAGACCTTCATCCTCAGACATTTCCCTTCTAAGGGGTTGCCTCTGACAGGGGCTCACTATCGTCCATTGATCCCATATCAGACTCGGCCATTTGAAGATTTGATCTACTTCCTCCTCCTCCTCCTCCGGCCCTTGGAGAGGGGGATCTCCCTCTGTAAATATACCTGGGACTGGTGTGTTCCGACCTGGTCAGTGACCTCAGAGGTTGAGGCTCTTGGTCAGTATCTATAGGGCAGGTCTGGAACATTACCATGTGTTGAACCTGCTGCAATCCCTTGGCTAATAGCCATCTCCATCCAGGCTTTCATCTTTTCTGGAACCTCCTCAATGAAGCTGTTCACCCTGGTGCAAGACACGCGGCTTATCGAGTGAATGTCTTCAGGGGCCCTCTGGTTGGTGTTCCAGACATTTGAGCTGTTGTCCTTGTGGAGTTAAGCTCGCCTGGATGAAAGGGAGAGATCTAGGGGAGGATGTGAAGAAACTGACGGACTGGAAGAGGGGGCACCCTGAGATACAGCCTGTCTATTTTGCTTTTGTAAGGCCTCATGGCGCCTTTAGGCGTCCCTTTCTGAGACTTTAGAATTTCCACTGTGTTTTGATTTGCTTTGTCTTCAAGCCAGGTGCTGAGAGGTGCTACCATCTGCCATTTTGATTAAAATTAGAATAACAGTAATTGAATATAATTTGTATGTACAAGGCGGTTGGCACGCAAGGTCCGATTTGAGTCAAAAATACGGTTGCCCTGATAAAAGTACTTATTGCCCCCTTTATTTTATTTATTCTTTTTATTTTACTGGTATATATATATATATACCAGTAAAATTTTTACCAGTAAAAAGTAGTTACTGTATATACTTCCTTCGGGTATTATCCACTCATTGTAGTTCGTGTTAAAGTTGTAGCAACGTTCAGCAGAATTCCATCTGCCATCATCAGGCCCTGCAGCCTCAAATTTGAAACCAGGAACTAACTCAATGCAGGGGCCTTGATGATGCAGATGGGATTCTGCTGAAACGTTGCTACACTTTAACAGAACTACAATGACGTGGAGATAATACCCGAAGGAAGCTAAACCATATATATATATATATATTATTTATATCTATTACTATATACTATATATATATAATACTATATATATTATATATATATATATATATATTATATATATATATATATATGTTGTATCTCAGTAATTTAATATTTATTGAAAATTAAAATATTATACTGTTAGTAGTTTTTTTACCATGAGTGATTATTATTATTGTAATAATTATTATAATATTATTGCCTATAATTGCTTTGTAACTGCTCCTATGAGTAGTGATATATGTATATTCCCAATATTAATAATTAAAAACACACAATATTAATGAGTAATCCAATTAGCCAATAGCGAACACCTAAGGCCCGGATTGATGATTGTAAGGCTTCAGCAGCTTCCCTGCACAGGCGGACACTGGCCTAGTGCTTCTGCTGTGCCACTGAGAATAAGGCTGTGAGGTTAAGCCACAAATTTTAAAAAGCGAATTAATTATCCTCGAGTGAAGGTAGCCAAAACGAGGGTAAAACAACTCTTCGAATCCTGAAGGGATTCTGTTTGCTTCAACAGAAAATACCTCACACAGCTCAGGAAGACAGACAAGGCGCGCAGCCACGAGGTGGCACTCAAGATGGCCTCCAGCAGTTAAAGTTTTTTGGGTGCTTCTCAGCAGCAGCTTCCCGCCTTGCAACTAAGCCAGAGCTCAAACGCCTGCAGCCTCTCAAACAACTAGAACGGCGGAGAAAGAAAGGGGAATTAATCCTAATTAACTTCCCCACTGAAGAAAATGGCATTCGGAGGGGGGGTAAAGGCGATACGACTTTTAAAATGAAATATCAAGCCGCTAGCAAGCAACGGAATAAAGACACAGTAGCAATCAAACTGCAGAGGTAAGAAAATCTTGACTGTGGGGAGGTGGAGCAGAGTAGCTCTAAAGCCTCCCACCACCTTTTTTGTGTGTGCGTGTGGGGGGGCGAACAGCATTTCCTTAAACCGGACTCTCAGACTGATAAGGATTGAAGGCTAAAGACAAAGGAAAAACAAAGGAAAACCGAATTGCAATCAAACCTGCTAATATTCCTGTTTCAGTCAAGAAGTATCCAAGCACTGCCTGTCTCGCACGAGGCTGAGCAAAAATTGGGAACGCTGAGAGGAGTCAGGTGGAGGAGGAGGAGCGTTCCACAAATCAAGCTCAGCCTGTGAATGCCGAGACTAAGCACCTCCCACTACTGGATGCTCTGAGCAGCTCTTAGGAGAATCCACTTTTCTCTATTCTTTAGCTTGGAATGAAAGTGAACAAATCTTGACTTTCTCAGTGAAATCCTGCCAGGAATGTAAGAGTGCCATCCTCCTCAATTGTCTTTTTGCAAAATTAAAGATGGTATGCCAGCTTCTTCAACCTCTTTTTATAGGGTCTAGTTCTACTCCTTTAATAATCATTGTTCTCTGCCTGAACCTCTTTCAATTTCTTTGAAATCTTTTTAAAGTGTCATTCCCAGAGTCAAATAAACTAGACGATTAGCCTCCAGTGATTTTGAAGTTATCATCAGCATCTTTGGTTCCTTTCACATAAAACAATTATACTTAAGTTGAAACAGCCTGAAACTGCTTGCCAAGAACTGCTGGAACTTTATTGTAGGATATATTACACATGGTCCTTAGTTACTTGACCACTCGTTCACAGTTGTTCAAACTTATAATGGAGATATAAACAAGTGTAACTTACAATTCATTCTTGAAGTTCCTGCCACTGCAATGCCCCCACAGTCACATAATTGCAATTGGGGTGCTTGGCAACCAGCTCATATTTCTAACTGTTGCAATATCTCACAGATTGTGATTTGCAACCTTCCCTGCCCACAGGCAAAGTCAGTGGGGAAGCCAGCAGGAAGTCATAAATGTCAGGCACTAACAACAGGCCCACAGTTGAAGAATTAACTTCTATAGCTCAAGCTATATACAGGAATCTTCAGACTCATGGTTTGCACCTGGGTCAGACTACATAAGATTTAATGGCATTCAAGATGTGAGGATTATGTGTTTTGGAATCTTGAAAGCTTCACAGAATTTGTTTCGCATCCCCTTCTCTTTTTCACGGCTGAGTGCTGCTCACATAACTTTTCTTGCATTTCTTCTTCAGGGTTATCTTCATATTCTTCTATAATTATTGAACTGTTCTTATTATTGGAGATACCAGAAATTGTCTTTCTATAACTAAAAACATTTATTCTGTGACTTTCACAGAAATATTGTTTTTTTGTGTGATACTCAAGTGCTTGAAAAGTGCTATAATATCTCCCCTAAGCCATTTGTTTTAAATTCTAAGCATATACCCAGTTTTTTAGATTAGATTAACAGAGTTAGAAGGGACCATGTAGGTCATCTAGTCCAACCCCCTTGCCCAAGCAGGAGACCCTACACCATTTCTGACAGATGGCAGTCCAATCTCTCTTTGAAAGCTTCTTGAAAGATGCTCTCACAACTTCCGAAGACAAGCTGTTCCATTGGTTGATTGTTCTCACTGTCAGAAAAGTTCTTTCAGCCTCTTCTGATAAAGGAAAACTAAAAGGGCAGATATCAGGAATTGATCCTTTCATTAAACACATAGTTTCTGGCAATGGTGGGACTCAAATAATTTAACAATCTGTTCACCCAGGGTCAGATTGGCTGTTGTGGGAGGCATGGCCCATCTCCTCCAGTTCCAGTTCTATCCTCCGTCCATGCAGGACAGCACTCCCATGATGGCCAACTGACCCTGGGTCAACCAGTTGTTAAATTATCCTCCCCCCCTGCTATCAAAGTGGATCCTGGGCACTGTGCTGTGCTGCAATGGAGAAACGGGCATGAGGGAAGGAGAAGGCCACTTTATCTCTTCCTTCTCTCATGCCGGCTGCTCCGTTGCAGCACAGTGTTTCTCCGTTGCAGCACAGTGCAGTGCCCAGGATATACTTTGATAGTGGGGGTGGGTGGGGGGTAATTTAACAGCTAATTTGCCTGAACTGCTGTGAACCGACTGAATCCCACCACTGGTTTCTGGGTACTGTAATTTTGCACGACAAGACGCTCTGGAACATAAGACGCACCCAGCTTTTGAGGAGGAAAACACACAAAAAAATCTGCTTCTGGCTCCCAGTTTCCATCCGGTATTCATCTGGCTTGTGTACTTGCAGCAAACAGCACGTTATCGCAGCCCCAGCATGTGGCTCGGCAGGGCTCTGCTCTGTTGCACCCACCACCAGTGAACTGAGCTGCCTCCACCATCACCAGGGAACGCTGGAGACTTTGGTGCCGAGCAGTTGATTGGTGGGTGGTTTGGCCTCCTGGAATACTGCCGATCAGCTGTTCTAGGCGGTGGGGATTGCCACTAATCACCGCTGTTCGCTGCCACTGCAGATTGCTGCTGGCTATTGCCACGTCCCCTGCTGCAATATTCGCTCTATAAAACACAGACATTTCCACCCACTTTTTGGGCAGAAGAGAAAGTATGTCTTATAGTGTGAAAAATACGGTATATGATCATGCCTTTTGTCCTGGCATCTATTCCAGTTTCTTTCCTTCTGAATACAATTATTTGAGATTGGATCTGACTAAAACAAAATGAAATGAAAGTTTGCTTTTTGCAAGAAATGATACTTGTTTCAACCTAAAATTGTGCTTGCAACCAGTTTCTATTCCAATATTTTCTTTTGCTAATATTGTTTATAGGACATTTCCCCATTTCACATCCATGCATTTGATTTTTAAAGTAAACAATTCTGAACTGCTCTCTTTTAAAATTCATGGTTATGTTTTGTTTTATTTATTTGAATTTTATTTTATTATACCAATTTTATTTCTGCTGATTTCTTATTCCTTGCATCTTTCAGTTTTCCTGCTAATATTTTTCTATATTTTAGTACCCATCTCCTTAAGCAAAATGATGCTTTCTACACTTTAAGAATATAAGCCATAGGGCAGTTGATCCTGCTTAACTGTGTGCTCTTTGAATTACATGGGATTTTATCAGCTAATCAGTTAGCTAATAAGAAGAATGGTATAAGATTTAGAAATAGTTTTCTTAGTTGTCTTTTGTCAATCATTGGGAAAATAAAAATATGTCCTAGAATATGTTCCCCATCCTTCCACCTTGGCCTGGCACAGAGTAACTGTATGAGAGTGGCAGGTGCACATGTCCTCCACTAGTACGAATGGAGACAGAGGGCACTTAAACTCAACACACAAAGCTACACTTGTGTGAGCACAACTTCACTGCTCACACTTGTCCATTGCTAGTGTGGTCTGGTTTTGAACAAGCCCCTAGTAGTGGGCTGGGGGTTGGGGACCTCTGTGCTAGAAGTTCTGATTACACCAGAATTTTTTATGATTGTTATGGTGCCACTGTGAGCAGAGCAAAATCATTCTTTTATTATAATAGTAACCTTTAAGGGATCTATGGGACATTGAACTTCCAGAGAAAAAAAAATGGAGGACTGAAGACAGCTTTGCTTTTAGGGGAGCCAATAATCGCAGCAGAACAAGGTGCCAGCAACCAGGTTGGCATCTTGAAATTCCTCTCTGGATAAAGATTAGGTCCTGGGATTACCCACAAGTACTCCATACAAAAGCACCCTGTGAGGACACTATAAAACAGCTTCTGACAGGTTTTATTGCTGTGGAAACTAAGGGAAAGTCAGTTTTGCCTACACTGTGGTTTGGAGCCTTCAAATGGACATTGCGTTTAACCACGTTTCTGGGAATCACTTGTTAACTATTTTTTTTTTATATTAAGAACCTTCAGAACAACAGATTTCATTATAATGGGTTATTCTCCTTCTGTTCTCAGCTAAAGTTTCATATGCATTTAAAGACTTAGTTTTCTTTTTAAATTTTGAAATAAACAGCAAAAGGGTGATTAAAGAGTGATAGAGTGATTTTTGGAAAATTATAAACAGACTAAGGGCCACATGGATTGGAAATAAGATTCTAAAATTAATTATAAGAATCGTTCCTGTGGGTTGTTTAAAATACCATTAAACATATATGAAGATTTTTAATCTAAAAGGTAAGAAATCTTCCTGTGGGAATTTTTTTTCTTTTTTATTTTTTTTCTCTCTGTATTTTTTTCTTTTATATTTTACTTGGTTTCTGTTTGTGTGTTATCTCTATGTCTGCCAATTTTAATATAAATTATTAAAGTAAGGTATTTATAGGACATTAATTGTATAGTGTGTTAAATATTGGGTTTAGGTGTTTAATATGTTTAATAAAACTGAGCTACTTCTGGGATTATTTTATCCCAAGAACACTTGCCTATCCCACAGACTCCCACGGGGCAGGCATATTCCAGGTTCCCACATTTAAATATTATATTGTCTTATGGAAGTTGGGAAATGTGTTTTCAATGGCTGTCCCTGTATTCTGGAACAAGCTACCTCTGATGTATGAACTACTTGCCTTTAGGAAAGCCATTAAAAAAGCTGCTTTTTGATAATGAAATAACCAAAATATATTCCAATAAACACCATCCAAGTGCCAATTGGATGGTGTTTAGTGGAATCTCTTCTGGTTATTTCATTATCACATTTGGCTGCCATTTTGCATGCCACGTTTTATTTAGTAGGTTGCTCTTTTTTTTTAATGTTGTATTTTTGTCGTTACTGTATACTTTTGTTTACGCTAACCGGAATCTAGAATCCCAGTTTGAGTTGGGTGGGCTTATAAATGCACTAAATAAATAAGTAAAATGTTTTTATATTCATGTAAGCCGTCTTGGGTCACCATGTACGAATAGGTGGCAATATAAATTTTCTGAAATAAATATATAAAATAAAATAGTATTGATGTTGAAACAGATATTTTAAAGAGATAATTGGTTTCATCAACTGAGATAATTCAGTTTATGGTCATTATACTGGCTTCACATATTTGTATATGTTTGCCTAATTCATGGTGTTTCTTAAGACTCCTTTTATGTTCTGCCATAAAATAATATAATATTGAAAGGAATCATGCAGGTAGTATAGTATGATGGCTCTCCATATAGCTCTTGATCCATTACTTGACTTTCAGCGTTGCTGTCTTCTCTCAGTGGGTGTAGCATTGCCTGTTCCTAGGCTTCTTCCTGAGGGTGAGATGAGCAAGAAGCTTTGTGCCACTTTTGGTCACAGCTAAGTCTAACCTAGGTTTAATGAGCAGCAAACAAGAGCTATCTGGTTATATTTATCTTTCCCCATTCCTAGTCTAGGTGTGGTGCCAACAATGATGATTAGTAGAGTAGTAGTTACTGCTGCTGAAAATTTTTCTATTTTAGCTTTTCCATAACTGAGAGGCAAAGTAATTTTTTACCAGCATGTGTTCTTTTAGAATGATATGGCTGAGGCTATTGGTTTCCTCTTTCAGCACAGGAAGCCAAAGCCAGATTCAGTAGAATTCCTAAGTAAATATGGAAGTGGGGAGGGAGGAGTTTCTCTCATGCAAAAAATGACAGAAGCAGATTTTAGCATTACTGGCTAACCTTGATATTTGGCATATGGCTTGTGTGGCTAAATTATAGCTAGTCCTCAACTTAGTACCACATTTGGAACTGGAATCTTTGCCGCTAAGTCACGCAGCCATGAAATGAGTGCGCCTGTTTTTATGACAGTTTTTGCAAGGGTCATTAATTGAATCTAGCTTCCCCATTAACTTTGTCGAAGCCGTCTGGGAAGATCACAAATGCAGCCAGTAATTTATTAAGCTAATCATTGTTTTTCTTTTTCAGGAAAAATGTTAGCTGCTGATGAATTTTCGGTGAGTGATCCATTCTCTCAGCCTCATCAAGTGAAAACAGTTTGTAACAAGTAATGAAAAGAATTGTTGCTTTTTATAGAGAAAATCTCATTATAGTATATTAAATTTAAGTGAAAAGTGAGTTTTTATGAGTTTTCATAAAGTGAGGTTTTTACAAGCACTAAATAAGTTTGTTTCAAATTTGAAACAAATCATCACATTTTGGAAGTTCTGCTGAAGCTATAGCTGTTCTTTCCAAAGAAAATTTGAAATACAGGTAGTCCTTGGTTAATGAATTCTCATCCAGGTAACCAAAATATCCATTCTCCCAACAATACACACACATCCCTTCCATCATCTATCCTTCTCTGTCTCCTCCCCGTCCCCTGCCCATAGATTTATGTATTTATGTTTCCTATTTCTGAACCACCCATCTCCCTCAGTAGATGCTACTGATGTTCCAGAACAGTATACAGTATCCCACCAACTTGCCTTTCTGGCTCACCCCTGAGCTACTCATTGCCTTGCATCCCTGCCTTCAACCATTGCTGCCACTGAATTAGCCTATGCAGCTGTTCCTTGTTGAGATGGTCTCAGCATCAGGCGCCCAGCATGGCATATTCCACAGGCCTGTTCGCACACACACACACACACACTCACAGAGTTCCTCTTTCATTGTCTCCTGTTTAAACAGTAGATGAGTGAGAAGTTATTGGACAGGCATTAATCACAAGATCCCGCCAATATTTTGTTTTCCCAGCTGGCCGATGCTCTACCAGAGAGTTCTCCTGCCAAGAGTTCCTCTGTGGGCAATACGAAGCCACCTCAACAGCCCAGTCAGCCTCCACAAGCCTGGCCAACCTCTAGTCCCTGGAATAACGCCCCAAGTGCTCCTCCCGCAGCTCCATCCGGTTTGCCTCCTAGCTCATCGACTTCCAACGTGCCTTTTGGACCGCCACCAACAGGAATGTATCCTTCCCTTCCCCCTGGGGCACCAGTTCCTTTTCCTCCTCCTGGTTCTACTTGTCCTCCAGGTGCTCCATATCCACCTCCTGGTCCTGCCCCACCAGGGCAATATCCACCACCAAACATGCCCTTCCCAGAGATTCCAAGGCCATATGGGGGTCCCACCGAACCAGGTGCTCCCCCTGCTGCTGTTGGAGCATGGGGATCCATGCCCACTGGAGGTTGGGGAGCCTCAGTTGGGGGACAGTATCCTGCACCTAGTGTACCATATCCACCTCCAGGGCCATATTCCACTCCCACTCAGACTCCAGGGGCTGCTCCTACAGTGCCTTGGGGTGCTGTCCCCCCAGGACCATGGGGACCTTCGCCTCCTGGCCCATATCCTCCGCCAACAGGATCCTATCCAGCTCCAGGGATGTACCCAACGCCACCTAATCCTTACCAAGTGCCACCTGCACCTGCTGGAGCACCATCCATACCTGGTGGCCCTCATGTAAGTAAGAGTTTCCTCAGTGATGGTGCAGCTAAACTTCAGAGGCAAAGGAGTCTAATAATCAGATTCATGCCCATTTGATGTAGTTCATGTTTATTGCTATGGCTTCCAAGTGTTTCTGTGAATTTGTCTAAGGAGCCTTGGTTGATTGCAAAATGTATCTAGGGTGCACAGTGTTTATATGGCAAATTAAACTTAATAATTGCATTATACCATATCTTGAAACTGGGTATTTCCAGAGAAAGACTAATAACTGTGAATAAAATGGCTTCCCCTGCTGTTTAGAAATTTTCAAAGAGTTCCCAGAAAACATTTTGAAAGCATTATAGCTAAAATGACTGGGTTTGACACAAATGTAAAAGAATTAGTCTTACCATCAGATTTAACAAGCTCTTAAATTGAGAGGATATTACCTTCATCCCCTTGGAAAAGGAATAATTGTAGGGCACTGTATAAACATGTATATGTTTAAATAAATTATTCTCATTGCATCTCTACCAACATTAACTTACTCAAGCCGTTCCTAGTATATAAGTGTAGTGAAGCAATAACATCTTTTAATAAAATGCCATGTAAGATATTTTTGGCATTGATGTTGATAGTTCTACCCACTGTCCAGGTAAAATTGCAAACACGAATTCTTTGTGCAGTTTACTGTAACCCTTAGAGTTTGTATGTAAAATATCTGTTTTAGGGAAAAAAAGGGAAAGATCAGGCATGGCTCTTGTTGGTAAGAAGGTTGGTAAGAAAGTCTCTTCACATAGTGTGTTGTCTGGCTAGGACAATGAGAATGCCACTGTATGAGATAATGGCATTCTCTGTCCAACAGATGCTATTTAAAAGCATGTCATTTTATTGGCTTAGTATAGGTAGTTCTTGACCTATAACCACTACAATTGCTACAACCCAAATTTCCATTGCTAAGCAACACAGCTGTTAAGTGAATCACTGCAATTCTTAAGATAGTATCACAATTGTTAAGTGAATCTGGCTTCCCCATTGACTTTACTTTTCAGAAGGTTACAAAAGGTGATCACATGACCTTGGGACACTGCAAACATCATAAATACATGCCAGTTACCAGTGTTGATCAGGTGATCATGGAGATGCCGCAGTGATCATAAGTGTGAAAAACAGTCATACTTTTTTTCATTACCGTTGTGACTACGAATGGTCACTAAACAAATGGTCGTAAATCGAGGAATACCTGTACCTGTTTTCCACAAGTCATTCTGACACAAGGGAGTGGCATAGTGGTTCAGCGGTTAAGATGCGAGGCTTGTCAGCTGGAAAGCCAACAGCCCAGGTTCGAGATCCAAGCACCATGTGACGGGTAAGCTCCTTTCGTCTCCCCAGCTCCTGCCAAACTAGCAGTTCGAAAGCATGCAAATGCAAGTAGATAAATAGGTACCACTTCGGTGGGATGGTAACTGCTCCGTGCTAGCCACATGACCATAGAATTGTCTTTGGATAGCACTGGCTCAGTGGCCTTGAGATAGAGATGAGCACTGCCCACTATAGTCAACAAGTAGCAGAATAAAATCCCAAGAGACTATGGAACTTTTGCCTTTATTCTGTTGCAAGCATCAAATGTTTCTGGGCCCATCATTGCTATTCCCCATTGTCAGAATTTGATGTTATTTGTTTTGACCCCATGCAAGTGGTATTAGGAAGTTGCAGGTAGTTCATACAAAATGGCAATACATATCTGACAAATTCTTTACTTTTCTATTTCATTTTTTTTAAAACTAAAAATATTTGATCTTGGAACAACAAAAACTGATTGTTTTCATGTTTATCTTTTTTTTTTCTAGCCCTACCGTTGAACTTGTGGCAGGCTGATGAGGTACTGCCTCCCTACCTATTTACACAGAAAAGTTTTTAGTAATCTTTTGGAGTCTTGAAGAGCCTACCTGTGTTCTGTCAGCCCATTTGTGGTGTGAGGGAGCACTCCTCCAACGCTTATTTTGTGTGAGATGGATTAGGATAAACAAGTTGACTGCCCCAGCTCTCTAATCCTTACTCTAGTCAAGATTTTATCAAGTGACATTAGCCTAATGAGTAAGGACTAACCCTGGATCAATACAACTATTTCTTAATTGCAGATTTAGAGGATTGGCCTGATTGACTGACCACATCTTAATTTAAATAATTTCAGTGACCCGGAGAAGCTTCTGAAGAAATGAGCTAGGCACCCTTCATCAAATTGAAGAGAAGCAAAGAACATTAATATAAAGCAGTTCTCGATATCAGACTTGATTTGTTCCATTTGAGAAACCTTTGTAGAGATGAACATCTGATATCTGATGCTTAGTTCATGCAACAAACATCCTTGGGGAGCATCAGTTTGGTTTAGATGTTCAGATAGTTCAAATAGATATTTCTGACATGAGTTTTCCAGCTCTATTAGCCATCATATTTGTTGTGAGCCATCTAAAAATAATCTGCTTTTAAGTCTGAAGCTAAAACATTTTGGTTTTGGCTTGAGCAAGCCTCAAAACCATTTGAAGAGTTTTCTATGCTTCACTTCTGCAAAGCAAAATTTCTTTTTAAAAGTTCTTGCAAGAAGGAGTGGGAATGTAATCAGTATAATCTCTTCTCTGACAGCTCCAGTTTCTTTGAAAATTAATTTGGAAACTTTCATGTGAACATCTGGTTTTGGGATAACAAACTAAACAGGAAAGTTTCTCTACTTGAGGATGTCTCTTAATGCTTATGATTAGATTATTGCAATTTAGTTAAAATGTACTTGATGAATATCGGCAGTAGATGCAACAATCTAGATGTACAGTTTTCTCACTTCAATTTTGGGATGAACACCAAAAACCAAGTCCCTTGTGGAATTTCCCATGGAGGAGATATGCTGGAATCATTTATCACGGTTCACAAAGAATACAACATTGCGTCGCTGTCTTACTGATAAGTCCATGTTTTAACAATTGATAACTTTCTTCTGTGGTCTCCAGAAATTTGCTTAACACAGATGTCTAGCATTTATCATAAATTGGCTATTTTCAATCTTTAGGAAATAACTTTGCAGGAGAGATTTTTAGGGATTCCATATTCTAAGGAATAATGAACTAGCTTTAATTTAGTAAGAATGGATAAGACTTAGGCATGTGTCCTGTAGTGTTTGTGGAAATATTTATTTCCTTACATTAAATGAATTTGAAAAGGCTCTTCATTTTCTTCCCCATCCCTTCTTGTCCTAGTTTTATAAGCATTTCCCATCTCCCACCCGGATTAGTTATCTTCCTGTTTTTCCTCAACAGCCAGCTTCTCTTGAAGGATATTGCATCTTCCCATTAACTTTAAACCACAGAAATTTGTATGGGCAATGGCTTTAGAATTCCAGTGATCTTTGGAAATATCAGATATTTTAGGTTAATGATGAGAACTGCAGCTTGGCAAGTTTCAGAAGTAAGCTAAATTATTAGTTATTTTCAAGTAGCATTGAGAGCACCACTGCTAATGAACTCTGAAGTGACATCCCATTAACTTTGTATTATCTAAAGCAGTTATTTGAGGAGAGGTATGTTTTTCTTCACTGTAGAGGCATCCTGCTTTCTCATTTTGAGTACACGGTTGGTAAACCTATCTGTCTCTGATGACATCTTGCACCATATATTCCAGGTTTGGACTGCATGATTGGCTTTAAAAAGGAATCCATTATAATGTAGAAATATTAAAGTGAAGTATTGACAAGTTTCGATTGTAGAAAGAGACTTAAGGATCTTTGTCGGAATTCCAGTTCAGATTTGAAAAACTTAGATATTTCCTATGTTGGCTTACAGTGAGGGAGACTAATGGCTGACAATATAAGTATACAAGTTTGTGATATTTGCCAGAACACTCTTGAAGTGAATGCAATTATATGAAATAAGAAATGTGGATCAAAATATAGAACAGGTTAGTATTCTTCTGTGTTTTGCCTATTCTATAGAAATATTAAATTTTACGAACTCTTGAAGAACGCTAAAAGACATTTTGCAAAGCTTTTCTAAGATGACAGAATACTTTTTTTTGCTAAACCTTTGCTAAAATCAAGCTCACAGAATAGATTTGCCCTAATATTGATTTCTCCCTATCCTAAAGCTGAATTATGACAAAAACACAATTTTGCGTTTCTAGCTATTAGTACAAATCTACTCAGAAAGAAGTCCTATTACCGTCAGTGACTTTTATGTAAGCGGTTATAGGGTTGGAGCTCTGTGTCAGACTGGGACCCTGCTTAAACTAGAAGTAAAAGCATTCTGGCAGGGCTTCCTCCATGTTACATCTGCTGATGGGATTGGCTGAGATTCTGGGACCTGCACCTGAGAAAGATGGTCAGCCATTGTTCCAAATAAAGGATTGTAGCATAAGAAAACTAACACAGCATTTTATATAGTTAACAAAACTAAATGTTACCTGTGCATATCATTCAGATTCTGCTGCATTAAGGGTTGGGAAGGCAGAAAAGATTCCATCGATAGGCCTGCAGCAGCATTTGCACCGTCCTTTGTCGCTGGAACTTTTGCAAGCCTATTAGCCGTTTGCTTGATTTTTCTTGTGGGATAATTCCACATTCAATGCTTTGGACCCCTTTCCACAGAAATATTCATACAGAACACTTTTTTCTGCCTACAAAAGATTCTGTCAGCCTTTAATTTACCTTTGATGCATCACGTAGATGCTGCAGAGGCAGTAAAATAATGATTGCAGCTGACACAGTTCTGTCGTATCAAGACATTTGAGGCTAGCCTGCAAGTTGCATATTAGCATGATGACACATATACATAGGAAGAAAGGAAAAGATGCAACCAGATTTCTAAAATGGGCAAGCTCTGTGGTTCAAAACCCAATTAAAACTAAGCTTGCAAGTCTTGATGGAGGTTCAGCATCTCTGCTTATCTTATTCCTTCATGTTAAGAAGTTTTTCCTTGCCATATGGAGACATTACTCCTCTAACAATGGAAGACTCCCTTTCAGAAAGCAATTGTACTTTGACGCTGTGTAGTAAAACCTTTTTAACCCTTCTGTCTCATGTGTGAGTGATTTGGGGCATGATGCTTGTTATGCAATGAAATTTGTATTGTTTCTCTATTGTGTTGCTTGTGAGCTAAAACTGAGAAGTTTGGGATGGGTTGTTTGGCTTGTGTTTCTGGGATGTTTATTTAACTGCTTTTGTTTATGACATGGAATTACTAAGCAATCACACTTTTGAAGTATAGACCATATCACCTGCTGCTGTATTTTTTTTCTTTATAGATGACAAATATTTACTGTATGATGGTAGCGAAGAGGCTTTAAATACAGGATTTGATATTTTTTGAAAATTGTGTTATTTTTTGTATACACTTAGACATTTAACATATTTCAGAATGAGATTGTACACAATACACTTCATAAAGGTTTTATTTCAGCTGCTTGCCTATATAACAAAAGTTTCCACCAATACTTACAAAGTGATTTTAATACACTTTGATTGTTGAAACATCACAAAAGATTCTGGGTAATTTATTTTGATTAGATGCTAAGAAAACAGATCTTTACTACCCCTCTTACTTTAATTCATTATATTTCAAGGGGGTGGAGGAGACACAGCTATTATAGGGGCATCCAATTCAAGTTGACAAATTCAGTTTTTCCAATTCAATAAAAGATATAACTTTAGACTAAAATGGGTGAAAACACCAAAACATTTGAAGATGTTTTAGGTTTTGGCAGCACAAGGACAAATAATAGACCCTTTAGAGAAAATTAATCAGCAAAATTTAATCTAGAAATATTTTCCCTATACTACATCTTTTTAGAGGAAAAATAATGGAAATACAGTTCCAGATTATCCTTCAATCCTATAGTAAATTTGTGCAGTACCAATGCAAAAAAAGTTCAACTTAAATACTTTTTCTGATCCCTAACAATTAAAGTTTCTACTAAAGAGTAAGGAGTGGGCTATGTCCTTTTCTACTTTAAACAATTCTGAAAATTGCTGAAGCTCTCTGGGACAACATGATCTGGATGGGTGAATTTGAATACTATATAGCAGGGCTGTCAAACTCCTGCCCATGGGTCAGAAGCATCACATGTTGGCCACGCCTGGTTTAGTGAAAAGGAAAAAAGTCCTGATACATCACGCCACCATGATGACATGAGTTTGACACTCCTCCTGTAGAGTAACTCTTAAAACAAAATGTGGAACATAAGCTGCATTTTTAAAAAATCTCTTGAATTAGTCATAACCTGATCCCACAAGTTCTCAGAGAAGATAAGGGATCAGGATGAGTCAGAACCAGCATTCAAGAAAGGTTGAATGCTGGTTGAGCCCATGCCTATCCAAGGCAAGATACCCTGAGCTTTAACCAAGGATCTCCTTCACCCAGCCCACCAATGCATCAGCATTAAAGAGGCAGCAACCAAAAACACAATGTTGATGGCCTACAGCCAACTAGAGTCAGTAGAGTTAATCTCCAAGAAGGCTAGGGCAGATGAGAAACAGCTGTGTTTGGGTGGAGCTTGGTGCTGGGGCTGTTTACGAAACAACTCAGCAGGCAAGAGATTTTCTGAAATGATATCATGTACTTTTTGAATATGTGAAGAAATATTTCCTTGCTGGCTTCTTTCTGAAATCATGACCTTTGAGCAGTCTCAGACTGCTACCTGCTTGGTATGTCTTTAACATATACAAACTAGTCATAAATATGGATTTATGACCAAGGATAAGCCCAATAATTTGACATTTGTCAACAGGTAAGCATCTCTTTGAAACCTAAACAAGCAGGAATTAAAAATGCTGCTGTGGAGAGGGACCTACATTGGGAACCCCACCTGGTTGGCTGCCAGGATTTATAGTAACACTGGTTTTAATTGGTATTGTATTCTATGTGCAGTATAAGATATTTCTCCTGCATACAAGCAAACGTAAGGTTAGTTGAAATAAGTGTGACTGGCCGAATGTCCCCCAATGAGTTTCTATGTTTAATGGTGGACTCAAGTAGCATCTTGATGTCAGCAGCATATAGAACAAAATTATAAGTCCTATGCACATGAGCTCTGGAAAGCAGCGCTACTTACACTTGAGTTGCCGAAATCTAGCCAACTTAAATATGTTGCATATGCTAAAATGTGTTAAATACAGTTCTATAGATTCCAGCTCTGTCAGATGTGTAACAATGTTTTACTGTTTATTGCTCATGTTTATATCCTTCCACAATCCAACAAGATTCTCTGTGATTGTATTGGAATATACAAACAACTAAAATATCCATGATCAATTTAACAATGCTTAATAAAGTGCAAAGTAATAGGCAGAATATTCAAACGCTCCTCCGAAGGATGTTTTCAGCTGCTTTCTAGGGGGCAGCTAAAGTTGAGAGTTAATCTAAAACGTATAAAGAGGCTATTCCAGAGGTTTGGTGCTGCTATTAAAAAGCAGAACTTCCAAACTTGCCAAACGCAAATCCTGAAACTGAGGAACCACTAACTACTTCTCTCCAACAAGATCAAATTGATCAGGGCCAGTTCCAGTGGGCAAATGGTCCTAAAAATAACCTGAGCAAAACCATAAAGGCTTTATAAGTTAAAAGCTGGCATTTAAAATCCTCCAGGAGTCCAGAGAAAACCAATCCAGGGGTAGGTATCCCCATAGCAAAGGTATTGTCTCCCATCAGCAATTATGGGATAATATAGTATAACACTGGGTGGTCTTTAAAGGCAACCCCATGGAAAATGCATTGCAATAATCCAGTAATATTCTAGCAGCATCTTATCTATGAATTTACTGTATTCTTTATAAACCACAACTTATTGACATAAATCTATATGTAGTCCTTGACTTAAGATCACATTTGGGACGAGAATTTCCATTGCTAACTAAGGTGAATGAGTGATTTTATAACCTTTTTTTTTTAACCTGTTAAGAGACAGTAGTTACAAAGTGACCCATGCAGCCATTAAATGAATTAAATGAGTCAATAAAATGAATCTTAACTTTCCACGTTGACTGCTTGTTTAGAGATGGCTGAGAAGCAGAGGTGGCATTCAGCAGGTTCTGACCAGTTCTGGAGAACCGGTAGCAGAAATTATGAGTAGTTCAGAGAACAGGCAAACACCATGTCTGAATGGCCCCGCCCCATCTATTCTCTGCCTCCTGAATCCCAGCTGATTGGCTGGGTCTTCTTTTGTTGCCCTGCATAGGAGAAGGGAGCTGAAAAGCAGGTTAGTGGGGTGGGGAGGGAATAGGATTTTGCACAAGCCTTCCCCTGGAGTGTGGTGGGAATGGAGATTTTACAGTTTCCTTCACCTGCCGCGCCCACAGAACCGGTAGCGAACATTTTTTGAATTCTATCACTGCTGAGAAGGTTGCAAATGGCAATTATGACCCTGGAATGCTGCCACTTGTCATAAATAGATGCTGGCTGCACGTGACCATAGGGATGCTTTAAAGTGTGACTTCATAAGTAACTTTTCAGTGTAACTTTGCTAACTGTGGTTGTAAAGTGAGGATTCTTGCCTTTTCAAGTACAAGTGCAGTTTCATGGTTCAGCCAGAAGACAGCACTCTTGCAACAAACTTCCCATTTCACTGTTCCTTATGAAAGGATGTCCCACAGAAGAGTATTAATATATTGTAGTTCATTATATGTCCAGCACATGGAAATATAAGTCAGATATAAGTCAAAGTGCAAATAGTTTCCCTGTGGGGTAATGGCTTTTTTTCCATTCAGAATATTCAATCCAAGCTGGGCGGCCATCAGGCTTTAATTTGGATTCCAGCAATGGGCAAGGACTTTGAATGGCCTAACCTTAGATGATTCCTTCCAGTGATGTAACTGCATGAATTCCCAGCCAGTAAGGCCAATAGTTGGAGATCAGGAGAAACACTTCCAACACAACTGGAGAGCACAAGGTGTGAAAGGCTGGAATAATGATGCTAAATAAAAAGTCCTTAATGCAGTTCAGTCAAATTGAAATGAATCATTTTCCCAGATGCAATCTTTTTAACAGAGTTGGAAAGGACTTTGGAGATCTTCTAGTCCAGCCCTCCACTCAAGCAGGAGACTCTACTATTTCAGACAAATATTTGTTCAATTTCTTCTTAAATACCTCCAGTGGTAGAACACCTGCAACTTCTGGAGGCAGGATGTTCCATTGATTAATTATTCCAACTCAGGAAATTTCTCCTTAGTACTAGGTTGCTTCTCTCCTTGATTAATTTCCATCTGTTGCTTCTTGTCCTACCCTCAGTTGCTTTGGAGAATAGCTTGGCTCCTCCTTCTTTGTGGCAGCCCCTTAGATACTGGAACACTGCTATCATGTTGCCCCTAGTGCTTCTCTTTGTTAGACTAGACATACCTAGTTCCTACAACTGTTCTTCATGTTTCAGCCTCCAGTCCCCTACTCTTCTTTGTTGCTCTTCTCTCTACTCTTTCTGGAGTCTCGACATCTTTTTTGTATTGTGACAACCAAAACTGGACACAAGATTCCCAGTGTGGTCTTGTCTGTAAAAGGAGATACTGTAATAGTGCTAATCTGCTGTGGGAAGTCCCCCCTCCCCTCCTGGAAGAATGAAATATTTTGGGAAATATTAAAAAGGCAGAATATTGTGTTTCCCTAAAGAAGAAATGGAGAAGCATGCTCTCAAAGACAGAAAGCAGCCCCCAAGTCTGTCTTAATAGCCCACAGCAGATGCCAGCACTTAAGAGATAAAGAGCTAATTGAAAGAGAACAAGTATCTAGATAGCTCTCTTCATAAGCAAAGCAAATACTGCAGGCAGAAATCCATTCAAGACAGGATATTTCAAAACTCCTTGGAAGAATGGTAGAGTTAGCACGCAGTCCCTCACCCAAGATCCAACATTGGACAAAAGCCATTAGCCACAATCGGAATTATACCCTTTCAGAAAACAAATTCCTTCATTGCACCCCCAGAGCAGTCCAAAGTTGAAAGTCATAGAAACCTGGGAGCTCAGATAAATAATACGCCAGAGATTGACCATATTAGCTTAAACAAGCACCTAGGATTTGCATTTGTCCCCTTTTGTCTAAAGAGCCAGCCATGACCCTCCAGGAATCTGACAACAGCCAATGGAATATTAAAAGACCTGTTTTGCACAGGATCAGGAAGCTCATATACAAAGCCCAAAGAAAATATAAAACCCACCCGCTCTCAACTCCAGTTTGTCAGCTGCCCAGAATCGCATGTGCTTGGTGGTTCTGCTTCATCAATAAACCCTTCTTTCCAATCAGCCTCCATGTTTCCAGTGTCTTTCTCCCAGCTTGGAACTGAACCAGATGGATTTTCCTTCCAACACTGTCTTCACAGAGCTGCTATGTAGGTTCCCGGAGGAATACATATTATGTGTTTTAAGACTAGGAAAGGAATTTCAATTGCTCCAAAGTGTGACTCATAGCTGTTTTTGCAGAATAAGTTGTGTCATCAATTCATCCTGGAGTTGTGGCCTGTGACTGGGAGCCATGTGATTCCAATAGATAGGGTACTCACATGAGCAGATTGCAGCAACAATATGCTCTTCTGGCAAGTTGAGCTCCCTTGGAACATCCATGTGATTCTGATGCTTGTAGAAAAAGGGGGAGGGCTTGCATCATCTTCCACCCCATTGAATGCCATTGAGCAGGCCTGACTTAAGCCAGGACTGAAAACTCATGACAAGAACTGAAAGTCAATAGATAACATGAGAAGAAGAAACATATACCCCAGTCTTACCCACTATATGCCTGCTGAAAGGTAAGTAATTCTAAATTTTTGTACCTGGGCATATTAATAAATAACAAACACATTTTAAATAACTATGAGCAGCCCTGAATGCAAAGGTGGTTTGCAAGGAAGAAATTATGCCTCTTTAGGCAGAAATGGGTCACTGGCTCCATGTTCATTCTTTGCTCAAAAGCCTGAATAAAAATTCAATCCATTTGCACACATGAAAGAAATTGTAGCTATGTGATCCCCCAAATAAAGTTCATCCCAGATCAGTTGGATTTGAAGAGCAGATGGCAGTCGTGGCTTTTGCACAACTTTGTTGTATGTTACATCCATTCCTAGATCAAATGGATCTACTCAGTGTCATCATTAAATGTTGTACCTTATGATTCTTGGCTCTTGACGAATGTATCTTTTCTTTTATGTACACTGGGGAGCATTTGCACCAAGACAAATTCCTTGTGTGTCCAATCACACTTG
This sequence comes from Laticauda laticaudata, assembly GCA_004320025.1. Classification (NCBI taxonomy): domain Eukaryota; kingdom Metazoa; phylum Chordata; class Lepidosauria; order Squamata; family Elapidae; genus Laticauda; species Laticauda laticaudata. Next base: position 151,376 of record BHFT01000926.1, on the reverse strand, counting down.
GCCAATAAAGCTACTCTATTCCTATTCCTATTCTATTCCTATTCTATTCTATTCTATTCTATTCTATTCTATGAATGACCGATATGGCATGGGACTAGGTTATTTGAAGAACCTGTCTCTCTGATTACATCTACCCAACCGAACAGATCCAGCAGAGAGGACATCTGTTGATCCTATTGTCTAGGGAATTATACTTTGTGAACTCTAGATGAATCTGCTTTGGTCTCTTCATGGAGCAGTAAGGCCAGCTTCATCACTTTTGACTTTCTAAAGATCCATCAGAACCTGGTTTTGCCATCAGGTCTTTTGACCCCATAGGTTTTATGGGGTGGCCCCACTATTATTAACATCTCTTCATCTTTCTTTTTTTAGTTCTGTTTTATAGCTTTTTAATATTTTAATAACAATAACAATAATAATGTTTAGTATTAACTGTTTTAGCTTTGTTCTACTCTTAGTGTAATAAGATTGGGACTGGGTTAGGGACTTCTGTCCTCACTGAGTTGTGTTGGGGGGAGTGCACGAAGGGAGGCTCAGCCAATCTCATTGTACACATGTTGTACTCTGACAATAAAGGTAATAGTACCGTAATAATAAAAGGTCAGTTGTTTTAAGATGCGTGGTTATATAAACTTGATAAATATATACCATTTCTCTGAATAGCACAGTATCCCCTTTGAGAGAATAATCCTTCTCAATCAATATTTTATATAGTATTATTGAATGAAGACAATTATAAATCAGGAAGTAGAAGGATGCTAACTTTTGTCCCTAAGAAATTATATTTCTGCACCTTCAGCATTGTGTGTCTTTTATGACGTACCAGCTTTGGCTGCTGCTTTCTGCTTAATGCTTCCTTTTCATGCAAGGTGTTGCCAACCTAATAAGACCCATAAACATGGACAAAATGGCAAGGGGTGCACCTCCCAGTAAATGCTGGGCTGCCATGATCTGTACTCTGTGAGAAGACATAGAAATGCAAATGATCCCATCTTTATTGATATCAGTTTCAGCACTGAAATCAGTAGGGCTCACAATGTTCCGTGAAGGCTGAATCTGCCAAAAAGTTTATGTTCCACCCAGAGGGATGACAAAGAAAGGACAGAGGAAGGATGAAGAAAGCCAAGATAGTGGCTGCAGTTGTGTGATCAAAGTCCCACAACAAAAGATTAAATGGTCATGGCCACTACTGATTTTTTGCATAACATCCTCATTGGTGCCCCAATGACAACGTCCAGATTTACACAAACTGCAACCCTTAAACTATGGTTTACAAACCACATTGACATGTAAACTTATGACATTAAGCCACAAAGTGGCCTGTTCAATTTGGTTCGGCCATAGTTTACAGTGTCTTTTGTCTCCTGTCTTCATCAAAATATTAGCAGAGTACCAGCTATGTAAATAAATGGAGTTCCCCATCTCCCCTTCTTGCTGCTGTGGCAACATCACAGGAATAGAAAACAAGTGATGAATAATTCTTGTGCAGGCCTTCCTTAGCAATAAGCCCACCCTTTCACTTGTTTTTCATAAGACAAACATTTAATCTAATCACTATAGCTAGAAGCTTGGGTTTGTAACTCTGAGCGCATGTCTCCCTGTGGCTGCCACGCATTGCATATGGTTGATAAGGATTATGCTTACTTTTGGTTCATATTGCTACATGGGGAGGAAGTCTGGGAGGGTATTTCTGCAGCTGTGGCCTGGTTCACTAATGCAATAAATGGAACTTAGTTCCTTTTGTTGTGTCAACAGCCAATTGTGGTTTATATTTAATATACCATGTTTCATTAAGTCATGTCTTATGCAATGTAGGAGCTTAATTTCATATATGAGAACTGTATTAGCAGAATAACAAAATAACAGTTGGAAGGGACCTTGGAGGTCTTTTAGTCCACCCCCTGTTCAGGCAGGAAACCCTACATCATGGGTGTCACACTGAAGTCATCACATCGGCATCATGTGACGTATCTGGACTTTTTCCTCCTTTGCTAAACCGAGCATGGGTGTGGCCAGCCCATGTGACACATCTGGCCTACAGGCTGGGAGTTTGATAGCCCTGCCCTACACCATTTCAGGCAAATGGTTGTTCAATCTCCTCTTTAAAACTTCGTTTTTCACAACTTCTGAAGGCAAGTTGCCCCAATGATTAAATTGTTCTGTCAGGAAATTCCTCCTGAGTTCTAGGTTGCTTTTCTCCTTGATTAGTTTCCACCCATTGCTTCTTGTCCTGACTTTGGAATGCTACTATAGATTGGAACACTACTTTCATGTCACCTCTGGTTCTTCTTTTCATTAAACGAGGATATCCAATTCCAGCAATTCCAGAGTTTTCAAACAGTAGCAATTGCCAAGCATGTAAATTTCAAGCATGGCTGTTGCAGAGAATTCTATGAGCTGAAGTTCACACTAGATGTTGCCAAGGTTGAAAGACATGGGATAGACTCTTTCAATCTTGGTGTAAGGAATCAATGAATAAAACTATTCTATAGGCAAAGAAAATATTTGCTGGGTTTCCATTTCCCATGTTTCATGAAAATCTGGAACTGATAGTATGTAACATACACACAGAGGAGGGAGAGAGATTAAAAAAACCTGTGTTGAGTTTTGAAAATACTATAAGGCTAACAGCTCCTTGGTAATCACTTTCCAACCTGGCTTTCATGACAATAGAGCTGTGATTGCCTTATCTCATTACTTTGTGTTTAAAAATACCAGTGTATTGTGCAATCTGAAACAGTGATCTTTTATAAGCTGTGATTTAAAAAAAAAATGGGTGGTGTCTTGTGTAAACACAACTACTCTATGAATGATCAAGGAACCACTTTGGCCCTATTGAATAGGAAAATCCAGGTGAAACCACACTTGTTAGATTTCTGTTTTCCTAACAACTGTTGAAGAAAGTGGGTTTTTTTTGTGTGTGTCTTTTTTGACAAAACCAACCTAATATTTGCTGTCTTTTCCAATTTGCTTCTTGGGTAAAGAGGGAAGCTTTTCCATAAGGTCCATTTGCAGGCCATTTTAGCAAATTGCTAATTTGCTAATGTTTTGGGGAGACAGCCAGCGGTCCAGTGTCATCATGAAAGTGTCACCATGAAAGTGTCATCATGAAAGTTGCAACCTCCTGTTGCAGGACTGTAAATAACCAGCATTGACTGCTCCATGATGTCGTTTGGCCCAGTCAGAAAGGAGGTCTGAACCTTTAGCTTCCCCCTCTAAGTCTTATTCGATTTCCAACTTTCCGGGTAGAGGAAGAACCTGCATTTATTAGGAATGGCATCGGTATCTCAATTTTCTCTTTCCCAGGGGATCCAACAGAAATGGTTGTGTGGCTCTCCCTCACAAAAGCAAATCCCAAGCCCAGTTTATCTCCGCAACTCTACCAAGTGATACTTGTGTACCAAGTGTAGCTTAGGGTTGAACTGTCCCTGGTGGTCTCTGAACTTGGAGGTTTCCACTCAGACCTTTCTTTCATTCCCCGATTCACTGATGATGTTACCCTACTGTGGTAATAAAACGTCTGCAAGAAACCCACCAAGGTCAGAGAGCATCAAGGACCTCGGCGAAGGGGGGTCTGATGCGAAAGTCGGCGTCTCTCATGACGCCCGTCTTGAATGAGGGGAAGGCCCAACCATTCGGGGAGTGTCCGCTGGCAAGTCAGGCTGAGCGGTGGGGTGGGGGAGTCGGCCGTGGCAAGTCAGGCTGCCGCTGGAGCAGAAAGGACGGGGCGGTCCGGGGACGGGCCCACACGTATTTGAGCTGCTCCGACGTCCCGCCCAGCCTGAGTCGTTCTCCGTCGCTCCGCCGAGTCAGCCCAGGGTCTCCAGCGGGATCCGGCCGGGTAAGTCGCGGCAGGGAAGGCGAGGACGGGACAACTTTTGGCGGGCGGTGTGCGCGTATGTGTGTGAGGGGACGCTGCCCTCTTCCTTCGCCTCACGCCACAGGAAGGAAGGAAGGAAGGAAGAAGTTGTGCTTCGCCCGCCATCATTTTCTTCGGGCGAAATAAAAGCGGAATCCGCACTTGTGGAGAAAAACGTGAAGGACAGAAAACCTGCCTATATCCGGACGGGAGGCATTCGTCCCGCCCTTCGGGAAGCCGAGTNAGGACAGAAAACCTGCCTATATCCGGACGGGAGGCATTCGTCCCGCCCTTCGGGAAGCCGAGTGGAAAAGTTGGCTCGGCTTTCCCGACCCGCCCAAAAGCGGCAATTTGGGCGAGGGGGTGGGCGTCCCAACTGGAGCCTCCCCAGAGATGTCAGCCAGGGCCGGTCGGAAAGAAGAAGCGACTCGGAGGGGCGAGTGCGTGAGTCTTGAGACGCCTACACACACACACACACACACACACACACACACGCAGGAATGCAGGTAGTCCTCGACTTACAAGAGTTCGTTTAGTGACCGCGATGACAACGGTCCTGAAAAAAAAAAGCGACCCTTATGACCGTTTTTCATCCTTATGACTGCTGCAGCAGCAGCACCCCCCCCCCCATGGTCCCATGATCAAAATCCAGACGTTTGGCAATTGACTCCTATTTATGACGGTTGCGGGGTCATCCCCAGGATCATGGGATCCCCTTTTGTGACCTTCTGACTAGCAAAGTCAACGGGGAAGCCAGATCTGTTTAACAACCATGTTCCTGATTTAACAACTGCGGTGATTCACTTCACAGCGGGGGGGGGGGGCAGGCAAGGTCGTTAAAATGGGGCAAAGCTCACTTAACAAATGTCTTGTTTAACAACAGAAACTTTGGGGACAATTGTGGTTGTAAGTCGAAGACTCTACCTGTACATGTTAATGATCAGCAGTTCCCCTGGAATAATAGTATTAATTCAAAATTATTTGCACCACCGACAGTACATAGCTGACCCCTAAAGTTGTGGCAAACTTTACGGAGGGAGGCAAACTGTAGCTGAACTCTGCCCAACCTACCATGGCTTGCCTATTGAGATCATGTCTGAAGGTCCTTCACCCCAGCCAAATGCAGAGGTCTTCACAGGACCTTCAAACATGATCTTAATAGATGGGCTTTATATGGGAGAAGTCAGACCTTTAAACATCCTAGTCCTCACCCATTCAAGGCGTTCCTTCTTTTCTGTCTTGATGGGAAGGGTGGTTCAACAGTCATACAATCCTACAATTGGAAAGAACCTCAGAGGTCATCCAGTCCAACCCCCTTTGCGCTGCAGGGTTTACTTCACTATCCCTGATGGAGGACTATCCAGGATGTTTGAAAAACTCCAGTGAAAGGGGAAAAACCTTCCATATTGTAACCCATACTACTCAGATAGGTAGAATTTCTGTCAAGGGTTTCTTCCTAATGTCTAATCTGTACCTTAACATCTTGACATCACGTTCCATTTCAGTGTTACAGTATTTAAATAGCATCAGATAACTGCACAATTCCTGCACTTCCCAACTTCCTGAAAGCAGCCCCCCCCCCCCTGTNCCCCCCCCCCCCCCCCCCGTGTATAAGGTCAGGCCAGGAAAGGCTTAGATGCAAAATTTAAAAATTGCCATCATCAGACAGAAACAACAGGGAATAGTTTCAGTCTCTATCTACTGTGCAGAAATTAAATGACAAATTGTGTCTTTGCCCCAAGCTGTTTCAACAAGTTGGGGGTAGCCCAAGAACAAAACAGGACTTTGATTGGCTTTCTATGTTACTTTTAGCCATGATTAATGCTTAATTATGGATTGGGCTCAAGCTACAGTGGATTGAATTCACACAATATGCTAAATTATTAACTATAATTATTAACTATTAAGAGCCACGGTGGCACAGTATTTAGAGTGCAGGTGGTTGCCTGCAATTTGGCAGTTCAAATCTCACCAGGCTCAAGGTTGACTCATCCTTCCATCCTTCCGAGATTCGTAAAATGAAGGTCCAGATTGTTGGGGGCCATATGCTGACTCTAAACCACATAGAAAGGGCTGTAAAGCATTGTGAAGCGGTATATAAGTCCAGTGCTATTGCTCGTGCTATTGTTATCATTTTCAAATCACATTGGCTGGATTCATGGAAGATGCTCAGCTGAAACTACATTTTGAGTTAGTATAATATGTAAACCCAGACAAAGCTTAACTTCCTTCTCCTTACCTCTTCCTTACTTTATTGCATTTAGTGCAAATCCAAATGTAGCCTTTGTCTAAAGCATGACCTTTAGTAAGGAAGGAAGAGCTGGACACAAATTGGCATAATGTAGAGGCAGATAGAAGAGCCAATTTGGTGTGACAGTGAGAAAATCAGGCTAGTAACTGGGAGACTGTGAGTTCTAGTACCATCTTAAGCAGAAGTCAGCTGAGTGACCTTAGACCTGTCACTCTGTCTCAGCCTTAAAGGTAGGAAAAAAAGAAAGAAAAAAAGAGTTGGATGCTTTAGATTAAATATACGGTCATTATACTTATAAGTAAAGTAAGTTACAATAATAATAAAACAGCATCTTTCATCAGCGGCTGGGTAACCATCCAGCAGGCATATTTTAATTTGGACACCTGTTCTGAGAGGTGCATTGAATTCGGCTTTGTGACTTCTTCCAAATCAAAACCCTTGTTGCCTCCACCCACCCACTTTCATTCTGGTACTTTGCCTTCCTGGGAGCGGGGAGATATTTCTTTTCAGATGAACCCTAATGTCAGAAATGAGAACAGTGCAGAACAGGAGAGATGACAGTAAGAATAGAAGATTTCTGGCCTACCTCTCCTTCCCACTGCCAAAACTTCAGTTCCTGGTATCCCTTGCAATTGGCTGCATGGCTGCAGCTACTTCAGCAATACAGAGTCACAGGTTCCATATCCCTGAGTTTCACTATAGGAAAGAAAATTGCAGCTGTGAAAGGAACCTTACTCTACATTTTGAGGAAGGCAGGCAAATGTTATAGCAAATGGATCTGTTTTCCCTGAGCCTGGTCCTTTCTTGCGGATGTTTCTTTCCCTAAACTATGTCCCCTGACAAATATGGCTGTATGCTACTTGATCCCCATTCTCCTATGACACACTTACCCAGGTCAGTAGGGTGAGGGTGATGCAGCAACTCCATGAAAGAGTCAGTCAACTGAATCAGCTAACTCTGAGAATTAGATTTAGCCCAGAATAAATCCAGCCATGCCTACGATTAACTAATGCTACAGTCAGTTGTGTTGTATAAGCAGCTGGGGGTGGGGAGGGGGGGGGGCGGGTAGGAGAAAGCAAGATTTTCCGTCATAGAACTCAATGGGAAGATCTAGCAGTGGAGAACATGCCTGAGGACATTGTATACAGTGTCCACATTGTGGCTACTACTGCCTGGTTGTCCAGTGAAGAAGGAGCTAGCGATGCAAGGAAGTATGCCAAGATTCATGAGATATCGGAACAAATGGGTGAAGACATGGTAATTTTAAAACGCTGGTTACTGTGGTTATGTGAGTCTAGAACCACCAGGAAGGGGATTTGATTGAGATAATGGCTGACTGGTCTAAGGATACGGTGGGAACGGATGACTGTTTCGTTTCTTGGTTAAACCAGATTAAATGTGTTGCCACTGAATATGTAACATGGTAGATTTCAAGAATCCCCATCTCTCATAGATTAACATAGATATAATCATTTGATGAATTAAAGATGCTTTAAGCAGAGGTGATATTCAGAAGGTTCTGACCAGTTCTGGAGAACCGGTAGCGGAAATTTTGAGTAGTTCGTAATACCACCTCTGACTGGCCTCGCCCCCATCTATTCTCTGCCTTCTGAGTCCAAGCTGATTGGCTGGGCCTTCTTTTGTTGCCCTGCACAGGAGAACGGAGCTGGAAAGCAGGTTCGTGGGGTGGGGAGGGAATGGGGATTTTACAGTATATCCTTCCCCTGCCCACCAAGCCATGCCCACAGAGCCAGTCAGAAAAAATTTTTTTGAATCTCACCACAGGCTCAATTGTGATCATAAATTGAGGATAATGGCCAAATACAACTACAGTGATCAAATTTTGGGGTTATAATTGCCAGGGCTGCCCTGTTCCTCCAAGATACTGGGTTCATATGAACTTGCTTTCTTCTTCAGGGCTGACCGTTCTTAGCTGAGGGTCAGCAGCAGCTTCCCTGCTTGCAGGCACAATGGCTGTCATCTCCTTTTCGATGGCCTCAGCCCTGGCTTCCAAACTTCTCTCAAACTCAGCTTTCTTCTGCAAGACCAGCTCCTTCACGGCGCTCCGCGCTGCGTCGCAGCCTTCAGCCAAGGCGGCTCGTTCGGCAGCTAAACTTGGCTCCTCGGCTTCCATGGCCAGCAGGTGCCCTAAGTTGCTCACCTGCTCCATCAGGTACTTCTCCGACAGCAGAGTATAAGTCTCTGCAATCATGGCCACCAGCTGAGCCACACTGGAGGCATTGAAAATATGTCCGTAAACCAGGTCAGCCATGAAAGCTTTGGATGAGTAGCTGGAGACCTTTTGGGCCCCATCCATGGTGTCGGCAAATTCTTTCACGCTCCACACCAGGCAGGTCTCGATTAAGTTGGAGATCATTTGGAAAAACCTCACCATCTTTTCCCACTGCTCCTTTACCCGGCTGAGGGCCTCTAGGCCTTTTATGAGCATTTTCCTGGCTGAGTCAAAATCCACTTCCTTCACCTGGTACCCTCTCATCGCGCAAAGGGTCTCGGTCAGTTCTTCATTCTGCTTCTTGAAATTTTCAAAGCTTCTTTGATACTCCTCTCTGGTGGCCTTCAAGGCCTCTCGGCTCTGCTGGGCTCTAAGGCGGGCATTTTCCACTCCCAGGTTTCTCACTTCCCCCATCTTGGACACGTTGGGGGGTTTGGGCGAAAAAGCCGGAGACCGAGTGTATATTTTACTGTAGGAGTCGAATTCGGAAGCCTTCTTATGGAGCTGGTGTATTCCATCCAGCAAACTCTTCCCCACTTTCCCGATGCTACCCACGGATACGGCTATTTGCTCCAGCTGCTGACAAATATCCAAGGCAGCTTGGCAAATCTCCTGGGCCTTGGTTTTGGGGTCACACTCGTCCTCTTTTGCAATCGAGTCTCTCAGCCTTTGTAAATTCTTCTTCACCCACTCTGTTTTGATCTCCCCGCTCTTTTCATCGAGGATCAAGGAGGTTTTAAGGCCTCCATGGTCATCTAAGAGGTTCCTCAAGCTAGTAGCAAAAGTCAAAAGCTCAGCTGACTTCGAACATATGACGCTGGCTGAGATGAAAGGTATCATCCTCGTCATTCCTTCGCCTCCACCCATCTCAGCTACTTCTCCGAGGATCTTCTGCTTCCCTGCTAGCATCCGGCTAAACTCAACCGAAAAAGTCCCCAGAGTCTGAGTGAGAGTCATGACTAGCTCCATTCCAACCGCATCCCATCCTGTAGGGATGGAGTCCATGGCTTCTTTATACTGTTGAAAAGACTCCTCCACTTGCTCCTTCATCTGATGATGGTACCGTTCGGCCATCTCCTTGGCTTCCTTGGCGGACTTTTCTCGGATCTTGGCTTGTTCCAGAGCGATCTGCACTTCCTTCAGCTCCTTCTCGTAGCCCCGCTTGGCATTGAGACAGGCCTCCAGGAGTTCTTGGATGAGGTGGATCACATCTGTGAATTTGGCCCTGACCGCCTTGGCCAGGTGGCCGCATTTCTCTGTCACTGCCTGGAGGTTTTTGAGCTGATTGGGAAGCAAAGCCATGACAACCTCCGTCTCCTGGATGAGAGTCCGTATGATTGTTTTCATCTGTTCGGGGATGCTGCTGGCCAGCAGTCTAATCTGATCCATGTTGACGTGGGCTTCATTGAAGGCGGACCAGCCTCGATTGCTGACTTGGCACAAGGAGGCCTTGAAGGATTCCGGATATTTGAGGTGCTGGAAGCCTCCCTCGGGAGGTAACATATTGATGGAGAAATCCCCCTGTCCTGTTGAGATGAAGATCAGCTCCCCTAGGATAGCAATGGAAATGGGCGCTGGCATGAGAAACTCCTCCCAGTTGGCATAAGGCTTCATGAGAAGTTCCGTCTCTCTCCGTACATCTTGCCCTCTGCTAAGAGTCTCTATGGCTTTGACCACCGCATGTGACTCTCCTGCTGATGCCATAGTGGATAGCCTATACAGAAAAATGGACATCGCTCTTAACACAGGTGTTTATAGGTAATCCTCAGCTTACGACCGCTCACTTAACAACAAATCTATGTTATGACGGACATAGTTCGACCGTAGTTATAAGAGCTGCACATACACACACACACACACATACACTCACAAACCACAATCATATGATTGGGCACTTGGCAAGCAACCTTTATGGTTTTTTGCAGCTTCCCACACTCACATGACCACAATTTGTGACTTTTTTTTTCCTGGTTTCCAGTGTTTATTTCCGATCTCTGGCAAAAAAAAAAAATTCCCATTAGGGAAAATTGATTCATTTAACAACCATGGTATTTGGTCAATGACCACCATAAAATATTTCAAAAAATCTAATCTGGTCACTTACTGGCTTAATTTATTACTGCAACAACTTACCATTCACTTCCAGGCTTAATTACGGTTGTAAATTGAGGATCACTTGTAAAAGGAAATATCCAATTGCCCCAGGGAGATACGAACACCAGAACCCTAAAATATGCAATCTTGAACCAGAATGGGAAATCTGAGATTAGCAGCAGTAGGCTTAAGGAATAGGGATTTTTGAAATTTCATATTGGTTTGATCCTTCCTCCTAAACTTTTCGTGCTCCTGGCTGCCATCCCAAATGGTCACAGATGAAAGGGCTGTTCAGAACATTCATTCAAATGATTCTTCCTTACTCCAGAGGGCAAAACTCGGACGAACGGGATGAAACGTCAAGGAGGTAGATACAGATCACACATCAGAATAATATCAGCATAACAGAGCTGGAAGGGACCTTTAGAGGTCTTCCGGTCTAACCTCCTGCTCAAGCAGGAGACCCTGTATCATTCCGGACAAGCGGCTGTCCAGTTTCTTTTTCTTAAGAAGAGAGAAGTTCAGAAGAAGAAGAGAAGTTTAAGAAGCTCAGGAACAGCTGCCAATCAGCAGAACAGGCTTTGATGGGCTTCCCTGGTGGTTTTCATACAAAGGCTGGAAGTTATGGTGTAGTGAATACTACAGAGTACAAGCAGAGGTGGTATTCAGCAGGTTCTGACGAGTTCTGGAGAACCGGAAGTGGACATTTTGAGTAGTTCGGAGAACTGGTAGTGGAAATTTTGAGTAGTTTGGAATACCACTTCTGACTGGCCCCGCCCCCATCTATTCTCTGCCTCCCGAGTCCCAGCTGATTGGCTGGGTCTTCTTTTGTTGCCCTGCATAGGAGAATGGAGCTGGAAAGCAGGTTAGTGAGGTGAGGAGGGAATGGAGATTTTACAGTATCCTTCCCCTGCCACGCTCACCAAGCCACACCCACAGAATCGATCGTAAAAAATTTTGAATCCCACCGCTGAGTGTAAGGGGTTGGATCTGATGACTTCATCCTTTCCAGTTAGAAGAAATATTTTATTCTTTTCTCTTCCCCACTTTCCAAATTAAGGTTGATTGCACGTATTCTAGTCTCTAGCAGCACCTTCTAATACACAACAAGGACTTGCAGACGTTCACATTCCTTGTGGGTAGAAAGGAAAACACAGAAGCAGGTAGATGGAGAGATACAGATAATCAGAGTTGGAAGGGACCTTGTAGGTCATCAAGAGAGATCTAGAACTCATTAGAACAGATTTGAATATGGTGAGAGAAACTAGATTCTGCAAAAAAAAAAAAAACAATTGTACTATTACAATATAATCTAAAGGGTGCAATTACCAAACCTTGATTTCTCTTGATGAATGGAACAAGGGTAGAATTTAAAGCGATATTTACAGCTTACAGTAGAGGAAGAATGGAAAACCTGGCAATTAGCAGGTTTGGAAGTTTCTAAGTGATGATCTCCAAAAAGCTATTAGATTATCTGGCCAGTAAACATGGAAAGAAAAATCCTTAATTTTTCACTGAGCAGCTCAGTTTGCTTAATCAATAAAGGAGCTTTAGAATCAGAATAGCTTTTGAATAAGTTTTGTGAAATGAGAGGAACCTACGGTGATTCTTAAAAACAAATGATCTTTTTAAAACAAGTTCTCTATTATGCTAGTTCCTAAACCCAGGGTCTCCATGCTGGCTGAGAAATTCTGGGAGTTGAAGTCTACAAGTCTTAAGGTTGCCAAGTTTGGAGGTCTTTGTCCTAAACTGATTCACTGTTCTCTTAGGTTGTTAAGCCTATCTACAATTTGATTAATGAATGGAAGGGACCAAACAGCCCGAGGGCCATTATTACCTCATCATTTGCCATCTGATTTTTTTTTCTTTTTTAGTTTACTCTGGATCAAAGATTGACAGTCCTGTGGATTGCAGCAATGCAGAGGCTATTAGTCATCCTTCCCTGAGATGCATTAGGGCAGCAGATTGGGAAGAGGCCAACAATTAACTCTTCCCATCTGGATGGGTTTATTAGTTCTTGCTTAATATGCCCTCATAAAAACTAAGCAAAAGAGGGCTGCTCCCTGTTTCTTCGCTATTAAAATGTTTTATGCTGACAGGGACGGTCATAAGAAGGGAATGTAATCAGTTAAGGACTACGCATACAAGCCGACATTGAGGCATGGGTGATTTGTCCGTAGTCAAGTGGTTTTAAATTCAGTTGTAAGAGTGGTACAAAAGCATTGGCTGGGTTAAAGTCTTGTTTCTCAGCAAATTCATATTGTGTTGGAATAGCCATTTTTATTTAGCATGCCCTTACAACTAAGGGTAGTAACAAGTGAATGAAAAATATATGCAGTATAAGCAAAAATAAGAAAGCACAAGAAAGCAATATAGCAATCAATGTGAATAATTTTCTGACCGTAAATAAATAATAATTTATTTATAATTAATAATAATAAATAATTTTCTGACCGTGACAATTAAAATGTACTTTTAATTTGTGATGTGGGCTCAATTCATAGAGTTGATTTTGACTGTTAAAAGTATTAGCTGTAAGGAAATAATGATTAAAATATTGTGAGGTTCCATAAGAACTGAAGAAAATCCTCTTAGAAATGCCTAANAAAGTATTAGCTGTAAGGAAATAATGATTAAAATATTGTGAGGTTCCATAAGAACTGAAGAAAATCCTCTTAGAAATGCCTAAGGCATAATAAGTAGCTATGAGGAAAGTGAGAAGTGGCCCTTTAGCTACTAAATGCCCATTCCAGCTGCAAGCTAAGGCTTTTTTCTCTAATGCTGAATTTGCTAAGTTTGCTTTCCTGAGAGAAATGTAGCAGTATGGATTAGATTCTCCGGTTTGCAGATCCATGTCATCTACAGCAGATGAACCAAGGACCAGTTCCATTGAGAGAGTTTTTTCCATGGACTGGAGGGGCATGGTTTCATGTGCTGCTTGCATCCAGTGGATGGGGCCTTGCTTGTTTATGCAGCCTAGTTTCTGGCATGCTGTGCCCCAGTTCCAGTCCATGGACCAGGGAAGTGGTTGGGGACTCCTAAGTTACAGTACAAGTGGAAGGAGAGGAGAGGAGGAAGAGGAGGAGGAGAAGGAGGAAAAGAAGAAGGAGGAGGAGAAGAAGAAGAAGAAGAAGAAGAAGAAGAAGAAGAAGAAGAAGAAGAAGAAGAAGAAGAAGAAGAAGAAGAAGAAGAAGAAGAAGAAGAAGAAGAAGAAGAAGAAGTTCCGACCTATGTGCCATAGCACTCCTCTCCAATTAAGCTGTTAATTGTCAAAGAAATCTCTATTTAGGCTTCAAAAATGCTTTCAATTTATTACATGTTAATGGTTGACCGAAGCTTTTCCATGGCTCCACAGTTTTAACTTTAGATGCTCTGTATAGCTTTTAGCATTTCCCCACCCCCATCCCATATTATATAAATGCATGAAATATTACATATACTCCTCCTAAACTGATTTTTTCCATGAAAAATCATATTGTGATAGAACTCAATTTCAAGATAGCCCTACCCCCCCTTCTCTCCAAAAGAAGCTGTTTATGGAAGAATAAGTAGTTTCCTTTGGAAAATAATCAAATAAATAATCGAATGTCATTATATCTCCCTCCCTTTTTCAATTCCACCTTGTTCTTTCTTTCTTTCTTTCTTTCTTTCTTTCAAAACCATTTGTCCCTTTTTTGCCTCAGTCTCCTTTAGTCTTGGGGTCCTCATTCTTAGGTCTCATAACCTCAGTCCCGTCACCTCCCATTTTGCCAATTTTTTCTTCTTTTTACCTAAGTCTGACAACACATCATAGATTTGTATCTCCCCCACCTTGCTCAGAATTCACTCACCTTTTATTGAATCAAAAGATAAAGATAAAATACGCTCAGGTCTCAGGGCAAAAGCCTATACAGGGCGTGTGCAGAGATATACAGGCTTCTGAAATATTTCAAAATAACCTGGTCGCACCAGGAATATACATTTTAGTTCCTCCCAAGCTGAGATTTAAAGTATTCTTAACGCTGGTGGGAGGTGGGAGGGAAAAGTGTCATACCCAAGGAATTAGCACAAATACCCAAGTTGTGGAGATGTGATTGGTTGGTTGTCTCATCAATCACTGATTTATATTCCTGAGGAAAAAAAGGTGATATTGGAAAGAATAGTGAGATTGCAAAGTGAGACGAGGGAACGCACTCAAGATTTTCAATGGAGTAAGTTTTACAGAACTACTCCAAGAGGTAGGTGGGTAATTGCATTTTGTTTCTGATACTAAAAATAAGTTTTAGGTCATATATGCCTTGGTTGAAACAACTTGGTATACACATTGACAGGGGAGGAATCATATCTTAGGCACGATACAAGCTTTTTGTGCAGAAAGTAGCAAGTTTCTCTGATTAAAAAGAAAGTTGAGAGAGACTAAATAGTAGGGGATGTTTGCTTGTGTTCTGGTCATCCAACTGATGAGCAAGAAATCTGACTTGATATCAAGTTTCTCTATGCAATTTTCATAGTTCTTCTCAAAGCAGACTAAATGTGCCACAAATCTCTCTATGGCATGAATGACCAGGGAATTGAAAGTTGTGACAGATGGGAAAACAGAAGCTTTCTGTTGGAGATAGAGAATGGATGGAGATGGAGAATATGTTCATATTTGAAAAATATAAAAAAAGATGTAAATGTTTTTTTAAAAAAATTTGGAAAGCATGCATGAGGCTATAGACATGGTGCGAAACACACTGAGAAGTATGGTGATCATTCTGATTTTAGCACAAGTCCATTCCTGGTTTCTTATTGTGTTTAATATCTTTTCTGCCACATATAATGGAAGACCAAATCGATATGTTCATAAAATGCTTGCAAGTTACAGATAATCTTCACAGATCTTTTCTGCAATATCAACTGTTAATTCAGGATCAGAGATCTTGCACTTGCTACAAGAACTGCTTGTTCATATATCTTTTACATTATGTGTATGTGTGTGTGTGCTTTTAAAGTTTGCTGTGTTGGAGTTTGCTGTGTTCCAAGACCAATAAACACAGACCAAGACTCCCAACCAATCAGGATGAAGAAAAAACCATTCTGCCACAGCAGTGAGGCTAGCCCAAATTTAAAACTGAAACGGCTGTGAAAGTCTGACTCACGACGAACACAATACAGAAGCCTGATGATGGCAGATGAGATTCTGCCAAAACATTGCTACAACTTTAAAAGCACAACTATAATGAAAATATTCGAACAAAGCTGAATACCATACATATCAATACCGGTAAAACTTAAGAAAACAAATATGTGTGTGTGTGTAGGTCTAGGTGTGTTTTGGTCTTTTCCCGTGTAAGATTAAGAGTATCTTGGTGACGTTTCGGCAAGGTCCCACTCGCCATCCTCAGGCTGGTGCTTTCGGCTTTGTGCCAGTGCAAGCAGTGTGTGATCGGAGTTGCCGTCTCTCTATAAAAGTGGTGGTAGGGGCTGGTGTGCTGAGCTAGTTTGCTGCACTGCGCGCTCTTGATTGGTTGATGGAGTTGATGTAGGTATAATGGGCTGTGTGATGGCCTTGTGAGTTTTTGTTGTGGAGATATCCTGGATCTTGTGCTGTAATCTCCTGGGTCGTTTGTTTTGTAGTGATCTTTTTTCATTAGCCTCTCATGTTTTAATGGCTTGGGTAATGGGTTGTGTGATGGACTTGCGAGTTCTTTTTGTTGTGGTATCCTAGGTCCTGGGTTGTAATCTCCTGGGTCATTTGTGTTTTGATCTTCTTTTCCATTAGCCTCCTGTGTAGTAACGGCTTGGGTAAATGGGTTGTGTGATGACTTGTGAGATTTATTGCTGTGGTATCCTTGGTCTTGTGCTGTGATATCCTGGGTTTTTAGTCGCATCCCCAACCCCAAAACTAAACAAGCTGACACAGCCAAGAACACAGACTCAGACCCCAAACTCGAAGCCAGACTAAAACCCAGAATGCTACATCACAGCCACCCCTGCAGGATATCACATCAAGAAAACTCAGGAAATTACACCACAAGAACTCAAGAAATTGCAATACAGCAAATGACCTAGGATATCATGTGTGTGTGTGTGTGTGTGTGTGTGTATACGCATGATATGCAATATTTAAGCTGCTATATTGTACATAAACTACAACATAAACAGGGATCAAACCCCACACTCCCTCCCACTGATGTTAGAGGGGTGATTAAAGGTCTGCAAGCAAACCATAAATTCAGAGAGCACCAAGGCCTCCACAATTGAACCCTGAGCTTCAGATATCCTCTTCTATTTGTTTTCTTGTCCTTTCAGAGCCAATTTAAGGTGTTCCTTATTAGTGTTATTGTAGTTTTTTATTTGTTAGGCGATAACCTCTGCCACAAACCTCTTAAAGTTAAAGGAATGCGAAGGCTGCCTCAGGGACTGAGGGCTGATACATCTTAAAAATGCTGATCTCAGGGGAAATTCTTGTTCAGAAACCAGTATTTCCTTCCAGATCCTCAAGGAGGGAATTCCCCTCCTGTCAAAGAATAGGAACAGAAACAAGGCTTCTGGGGTTGACAGATTGCTGAGGACTTCTCATGTGTTGCAGTTCAACTTCCATAATTCCCAGCTTTTTAGAAATCACTGGAGCTCTTGCATATATAACCTTGGCCATCACTTTGAAAAGGGAGCCATGCAGAACTGGAAACACTGAAAAAAAAAAAAAAAAGGGATCTGAATCTATCCGAAGTTGGAGCATTGAAGAGGGAATACAGTGGTTTAGGCTTTTTAGCTTAGAACAATGTTTCTCTACCTTGGGAAGATGTGGAGAGAATTCTCCAGCCAGCATAGGAATTGAAGTCCGTTCATCTTAAAGTTCCCAAGATTGAAAAACACTGGCTTAGAAGGATTGGCTGGGCTAGGAATGACAAAAGTGCAGGAAATCTTATTTTAGGAGGCCAAATGGGGAAGAGCGGCCTGTTTAAGTCCGGTAAATGAAAAAATGCAGATAGTCCTTGATTTACAGATTTAACAGATTAACAGAGTTAACAGAAATTCCCACAACTTCGGAAGGCACATCTGACCTCAACTGAGCTTAAAATTTACGTTGCGAAGCAAGGTAGTTGTTAAGTGAGTTTTGCCCCATTTTACAACCTTTCCTGCCACCGTTGTTAACTGAATCACTGCAGTTGTTAAGTTAATAACACGGTTGTTAAGCGAATCTGGCTTCCCCATTGACTTTACCTGTCAGAAGGTTACAAAAGGTGATCACATGATCCCAGGGATACTGCAGATGTTCATAAATATGAACCAATTGCCAAGTGTCTGAATTTCGATCATGCGACCATAGGGATGCTGCAATGGTCATAAGCGTGAAAAACAGCTAGAAGTCACTTTTTTCAGTGCTGCTGGAACTGAGAACAGTCACTAAATGAATGATTGTAAATCAAGGACTACCTGTACGTCAAGAATTCTAAGTATTGAAGTCTATACATCTGAAAGTTGCCAAAGTTGAGAATTACTGATCTGCATTATTCTTCTGGAGAAAGAAAAAGGAACCTGCCCCACTTTACATCGAGGGGGGGGGGCTGTGTGGAGAGAGTTTCCTCCTTTAAATTCCTGGGAGTATCTCAGCAAAGATCTTACCTGGAAAACCAACACAACCCAGGTGGCCAGAAAGGCCCAACAGAGACTCCACTTCCTTAGGGTCTTGTGAAAGAATAAAGTGGAACAATGACTGATGACCTCCCTTTACCAGTCCACTATAGAAAGCGTCCTCACATATTGCATTACAGTGTGGTATGCTGGCTTGACAGCCGCGGATAGAAAGACATTATGGAGAGTGGTGCACACAGCACAAAACATTGTGGGTTGTTCCCTGATACCACTAGATGACATCGCAAGGGCTCACTGACTTAGAAGAGTGAGGAAAATTCTCAGGGACAGCTCACATCCCAGTTCAGCATTTCTTCACTTTCCTACCATTGGGTAGGCGATGTAGAAGCATAGCCAGCCACACCAACAGGCTGAACAAACAGTTTCTACCCGTGGGTTGTCAGACTTCTGAACGGAAAATAACTTCATGTCACCATCGTATGACAGATTTGCAGAGCTGGGTGTGTTGTGCAACAAGGTCACATAGCGTAATAAGATTGGGACTAGGGTAGGGACTTCTGTCTTCACTGTGAATTTTGTTGTGTGCGGGTGCAACAAGGGAGGCTCAGTCAATCTCATTGTACACATGTTGTACTCTTGGCAATAAAGGTAATAATAATGACAGTACTCAGAACTCAATGAGGGACTTCTAGATGCTGCTACTCACCACACGACATCCCTTCCAAAGTTCAAATGAACAGATTTTGAACACAAATAAACAAGTGTTCTTAAATTTAACCAATCTCTGTTGTTGTATTTTGCCTCCTAGCTCGGAATCCATCTCCACTTCTCATGGCTCCTTTGCAAAATGAGAGTTGTAATGATTCCACCAAGGAACAGTTGGAGGCAGGAATGCAACAACTTGTGTTCCTAGCTGAACTTCTACTCCTTCTACGACCAGATGGAGAGACCTGTGTTAAAATCTGTAATTGTGTTGACACGGCCCTTAGCTATTTTTCAGAGGCTGAAGAGAAGGTAGCATCTCAACTGCTGCTGGCTGATTCTCAATCTGAGGCCCTGATAACAGTGAAGAAACTCATGCAAGATGATCTGAGGGAGAAGCAGAAGAAGTTGGTGGATTTGAAAGCCCAGATCGTTGCCCTTCAAGAAGCCGAGAAGAAATCAGTGGGAATGTTGCAAACTGCCGAGTTGCATCTGGAAAACACAAAGAAGAAGCTCATATTAGCTCATGAAGAAATGGAAAATAAACGTGTGGGACGAGATATTGGTATGCACTTGATGATCCTTCCAGGACTTGGGACACTCATTGGTAAGTCAGTTAATTCCCAAACCAATAGATTTTAAATCTGAAGGGATTTCTTTAAAACAAGGGTCTTCAAACTTGGCAAGTTTAAGACTCGTGAACGTCAACCCCCAGAATTCCTGAGCTAACATGACTGGAGGAGGAATTCTGGAATTGAAGTCCACGAGTCTTAAAGCTGTAAAGTTTGAAGAACCCTACTTTAAAACTATAACCTCTTTCTCTGTAGAGATTTGTAGCATATCTATTTTCCCTCAAGTAAAATTGAGGTACTGTCTTCATTACTGTTAGCTTAAGGCAACATTAGTTAGATGATAAAAAAATATTGTTAAACATTAATTACTATATCCCTTCAATTAAATGACTGACTCGTAGCCTGTACCCGGGAGAACATAGTTTCTGGAATTTTCTTAAGACCTGGTTTTGTTCCCAAGCCTGGGGCAAGAGTGCTATAGAGTGCCTGGTGAATTTTCATGTATTGGGGAGTGTTGTTTTAGACTGGGCAATGATGTGTTCTTTAAAAATGTTTTTTTAATCTGTGCATTGGACGTATACACCACCCAATCTTCTTGGAGTCGGGCAACCTTAACAAATCCAATACAAAAATTAGCACATACGATTAAAGATTAATATAAAACATCATGGTATATAATATATATGTATAGTATATAGTAACAGGCTTTGGTAAAGTGGTGAAAGTTCTGGCCTAGAAACCAGGAGACTGTCACTTTAGGTATGAAAGTCATCTGAGTATCTCCAAGTCAGTCACTCCCTCTTAGGATTGTTGTTGTGAGGAAAATAGGAGAAAGAAGAAAGTGTATTGTGCATGTTTGCTTTTTATAAAGTAATACAATAAAAGTTGGATAAAAACCTAATTATTATGTTATATATAGATGATCCAACTGCAGCAAGTGGAGGAAAATGCCATACTTTGAAAATAAACTTTGACATTCATATGGGATTTGGATATAAAACTGTGGTTCATGGCAGATATTTTGAAGAATAATGAAAGAGGATGACTTTGGTACATACCTTAGATCATGAATGTATCTTTTTAAGAAAAAACATAGCTGAATGAAGGGAAAAGGGGGGAGTGAAACTTTGATTCACATTATTTGATTCAGATTACAATTATTTATTTGATTCAGAGGACAATTATTTCAGTGGATTCAAAACATTTTTTTGTAAAAAAAAACCTTTTGATTCCTCTGGCCACCTATATAGACTTGGACACAACACAATCTGTACAGCACCCTATAAAACAGAGTCCCGAACAAGCAATTGATTATTAATGTGATAATTGGTGACTAACCAGTTTTAGTACAGACACAATGCCTCCCTCCAAACATTTCTTAGTTCAGTAGCTGAATTTGGAGGGATTTTTTTTATCGCTGTTCTTGTGGTTGGAAAACAATTGTGAGTCAAAATCCATATCACTAAGTTATCTTTCCTTCTAGGTGCTAGCCTGTTCATTGGTTATCAAATAGCCCTGGAGTCAGCTGAAAATCTAGTCACCGAAGCTCAACGAGCAGTAGAAGAATATACAGCAGAAGTGGTTGGTTACCACGATAAGTTCATACACTTCTCCCAAAAGGAACAGGAATTACAAGATGGGGTAAACGCCATGAATCAGAAGATCATCCAGACCCAAATCCAATGTGATGAGCTGCTTGCTTTCCAAGGGGATGTTCGAATGAAGCAATCCTGGATCAGAAAATGCCTTGAACTGCTGGATACACTGGCAGGCAAGGTTCATGTAGCTGCAATCATGTCTCACCATGCTTGTTTCCCTGAGCTGCTGGTGGACATCTTAGGAGATATTGCACAAGTGATGGGTGAGAAGGGTAGGGAAGCATTCCTTGAGAATCAGAAAATCCAGGATTCAGTTCTGGAAATAAAGAAAGCAGTGAAGACTCTGAAAAGCAGAGTAGGAAAGAGCACATTGCAAGATTATTAATGTTTCCATGCCCTCCTTCCTGCTTTCATTAACATGACTGGGTAGAGGTGGTCTTCAACTTATGACCACTTGCTTAACAGCTAAACTCATGATCGATCCCCCCCAAAAACTACTTATGACCCAGATTCGAAGTTCTGATGGCTGCCCCTCCCCTCAGTCAAATGACTCCATTTTAAGCTCTCAGCAATCCGCCCACATTTATGGCCATTTGCAATATCCTGCGGTCCCATGAACATGTTTTACAGCGATTTTACCAGAAACCGGCAATTACTTTCACAAAACTGGCCCAGAGTAAACCATTGGGCAGGTTCCATTATAATAATAGCATTTAGACTTATATACCACTTCACAATGATTTACAGTCATCTCTAAGCAGTTTACAGAATCAGCCTATTGCTTCCAGCAATCTGGATCCTCATTTAACCAACTTTGGAAGGATGGAAGGATGAGTCAATCCTGAGCTGGTCAGGATCGAACTGCTATCAGTTGGCAGAGTTAGCCTTCAATATTACATTCTAACTGCTGTGTCCCCAATGGCTCTGATTGGTCATAACTCAAGGATTACCTGTGTTCATACTATTTACAAGTTTCTTATAGAGTGCCAATATGGAACTAAACATTGAAATGACCTACAAATTTTGTATGCATTCTGCTGGCATAGCTTTTCTCACCTATTTGCTTTGTAGCCATGTTGAAATACAACTTCAAAATAGGTTATCCATGAATGAATATTTTTCTAGGAGGTGCTTCCAAGATTAGAGTTTTATTATACAAATGTCCTCTTTAGCATGAAGGTTGATGCTACAGTCTTCAGTTTGGAAACCTCTTGTGTTTCCTGGCCACTTATGCCTTTTTTTCTTCCAAGAAAATACTTCTTTTCAGGCAAGAAATGTAGAACAAATGCAGAGTGTCTTTGTATTCCCACCCATGTTCTAAGTCACTTTCCCTAATCTCCTTTCTGACTTAGCGTTTTTGCAAATACAAGTCCAACGCTTCTGAACTTCCAGATGGGGAAGGCCATTGTAATAAAAATTGTATAGTTTGTACTTTTGATAACCCAAATGTGACTGACTGCTTGCATTTACTGGTTTATTTGCATTCCTCTGAACACTGAAAAGCGGTTTTCGTATATTTGTTGAAGCCTGCTTGCAAAACAATAAATATGTTGGTTTTTAAAATGTCAAGGCTATCTGATGGAAATACTGAGGCTTTGAAAAATGCCAGATTTTCAGTGACAAGCTCCCTCGTGCTTTATGAACATATATCCCTCTGCCACACCTTAACCTATAGACCCAAGTATCTTTTAGTTGCAAATTCAACATTCCTTCAAGAGAGGAACAGTCCCATATTTGGAAAAATATCAGGTAATTTGACAGGTGACTAAAAGTGCCATCCCAGGCTCCTTTCACTAAGTCCCAACACCCATAAAACAGTATTTTTTTCCCTCAGCAGATAAAACAGTTCCTGCTAGGAGGAAAGAGAAAAGAGATTCTCCATCAATAGCTTTAACTGGGTGTGTTTCAAACTAGGCAACTTTAAAATGTGTGGTCTTTAGCTCCAAAAATTCCCCAGCTTAAAGCTGCCAACTTTGAAAAACGTTACTTTGTCATTCTCTGAATGAATAGCAATACCAGCAACCCTTAAAGGGAAAGGAGACTGCAGAGGAGCATGGTTTGGAAATAAAAGGTAGTTCATGTTGTTTATTCAGTTTATTAGATAAACTTCTTGATCATTCATGCAATGCTTGATGACATAAATCATTTAAGAGAGAAAAATATGTTCAGTTTGGCTGGCATACTTTTCTTCTAGCTGAAGGAGGAAGGAGGAAGGCCTATTACAGACACTGGCTGAATTTAAAGTGAAAAAAATGAGCATTCTGGATTATATGAGTTTGTTGGCCTCAAATGCTAAAGAGGATCTTAGTTACATTATAATGAATCCCTTTTATCAAACTTCACATTACTTTCATTGAATGATACTGAACAAAATTGCTGATTAAATGTTAAATGTCATAATGGATGTATAACTCAGATTCTTAGCAACAAAACTGTAATAAGTCATGTGCTATTTATTGCAGTGTTACCAATATGACTTTTGTCAATGCTGGGCATCCCAGCCAAGTGATAGAAAGCCAAATTACAACACAAGAATAATGAAGGTCAAAGAAGCGATAAAATGCATTTGAGGAATGATTATTTTCTCCTTTTGCAAAACCCTTCCACCCACAGCTGTGCTTTTTCCTAATGAAAGCAAGCAAACTGAAGAATCCACTGAGATAAGAAGTAGATTACAAGTAGACAAACTAGATTTTGAATCCTCGTGTTCCCCCCGATTAGTTTCTGGTTAGTCTTTTAAAAAAATATTGTTTCTCAAACTTGGTAACTTTAAGACTTGCGGACTTCAACTCCCAGAATTCCCTACAGAGCCATTCTACCTCAGGATGTTTGGGAGTTGAACTCCACACAAATAAAAGTTGTCAAGGATGAGAAATACAGGTTTAAGAGAATAAGCCGCACTTCCTTTTCTCTTCATCGTTTTGGATCAGAACCATGGAAGCGGCCGTTTAAAATTAAGTGTGCTGGCTGGAGTGTATATTTAGCTCAGAAATTAGGTGCTATCTCTTTTTAAGGCATTGCCTGCTGGGAAATGTAGTTCTTTATCACGTGGTTACATCTGTACCTCTAGGATTGAGCACTGGGTCAGTCTTTTGATTGGCCGAGGGGCAGCCTTGATTACGAGTAAGCAAGCGAGGCTTACTTGAATTCCAACTTACCGATGGCTGCACGTTTCTCAATGTGGGATGAAATCATTCTCTTTTTTACCTACATGACTTGGATCAGATTATTGATGCCTTCAGAAGAATCTTATCATTTGAGCCATATCCACGAGAAGGATGCCTGAAATAAATCTAATTTGGTTAATATCTTTCATGTTGACTTCAACCAGGGGTCTTCAAACTTGACAGCTTTAGGACTTGTGGACTTCAATTCCCAGAATTCCTCCTCCAGTCATGTTAGCTCAGGAATTCTGGGAGTTGAAGTCCACAAGTCTTAAACTTGCCAAGTTTGAAGGCCCTTGCGTTAAACTGTCTGTCACGAGAAGTATGCAAGCAGAAGCAGAAACTTGGAGCAGAATAATAGGGCTCTCTTATTGGACGGGATCTCTTCGTTTTACTTTTACAGAAATCCATCCCCGCCTATTTTAGTGCCCTTATATTGCTCTTCTCCGTTTTCATTGGCTTAGCACTCGCAGACAGGCGGAGCTACTGCTTCCTCTCTTGACAACCGAAGCTTTCCTTCCCCCCCCCCCCCCCCCAAATTCCAACCGCGCGGCACTCATGCGCATCGGCAGTTTGAGACCCTCGTCTGTGACAGAAACGTTAGGGACCGTTGGTGAAGATTACCAAAGGGGCGGGGAGCGGGGGGGGGGAAGGACGGACGAGGAACTAACCAGTGAAAAGACGGGAGGATCTGAGGAACCGGGGTTCCAGCACCTCACAGCCAATCAGAACACTCACGCGGGCTGGGTGAGTTGATGCGTGAGAAAGGTGTGTTAAGCAGGGAAGTTGCCTTGAATCGCCAGTTTTTATTTCTTATTTGTGTTTATTGTATCTCTCATTAAGAGCTGGGGGACAAAAGTTGGAATTGAACTTAATGAGGCTTCATACGCAGGTAGCTATGAAATGTACAGCAACATAGCTAAGCAAAGTACATTGCAGTTTAATGTGGGGCATTGGGACTGTCTGAAGTTAAGGAAATCTTTATCAATGGAGTTTTTTAAGAAGAGACTGGACAGACATTTGTCTGAAACGGTGTAGGGTCTCCTGCTTGAGCAGGGGGGGTTGGACTAGAAGACCTCCAAGGTCCCTTCCAGCTGGACTGATTAATCCTTGGCTTTAGGGTACGGTTTATGCTGGATTTGCTAACCAGGATCAGAAATATATAAATTAACTGTGAGCCCAAAGCACTGCATGAAATGAAGTGATTGATGTTTCATCAGATTGTTTTAAATAACTGACGCTCATAAGATTCAGAAAGTTTAAAAATCCAATAAATTGGGGGGGGGAGGGAAACATCATGGAATTTCCCATATAGGAACTATAACTGAGAATCACGTGGCTAAAAGTAAAACCATCTTCCCCAATGTGGAGACTGCAGCTTCCAGTCATGTGGAGTCTCAGGTTGGTTGCATAGCCTAACTAAAGCATCTGAGATTGTGAGGTTGGTGAGGCTCTGGTTTAGAGCAAGGGTCTTCAAACTGGGCAAGTTTTCAGACTTGTGGACTTCAACTCCCAGAATTCCTGAGCTAACATGACGGGAGGAAGAATTCTGGGAGTTGAAGCCCACAAGTCTTAAAGCTGTCAAGTTTGAAGACCCCTGGTTTAGACTCTAAACCAGTGCTTTTCAATGTTTAAGATGTGTGGACTTCAGCTCCTAGAATTCCCCAGTCAAGACACTCAAATCTGTTTGTTATCCTTCCATAATGGAATGATCTCAGCCAGTGTTTTTATCTAACAGCAAGAATAGGCTCAATGAGAAATAAATTGGAATGTATTCAAGCCAATTTCCTGATTTCCTTAATTAGGAGTCTAGCTTCTTTGGAGTCATGCAAAAAGGCCTTCAATTGTAATAGATTTAATTAATTTTCACATGAATATTTTGTTCATTTGATAGTGAAATTTTGGTTTAATAATGTGTTTAAATAGTCATGAGTAGAATTCAAATTATTATTGCTCAGTGTATTTGTATATTTTGAAGGACCTTGAAGTGAGACCATGGACAAGAGGAAAGATTCCAACAAGCACCTGGACCCCCCTACTGTGTTCCAGACTACAAGGCCAACTGGTAAAGAATCAGCAAATTCTTTCTTAGAGATAACCTAGCCATAAGTTATTGCTACGGTTGCAATTTCTAAGCTAGCCTACTTAATGGATTATGTGTGTTCTGTAGAAATGTACCTGAAATTCACTAAGTAAATTTTCTAGATTATTTCCTGAGACTATCTACAAAGAGCATAACTTGCCAATTGTTAAATTATGAGACTAATCCAGTTCTGGTTGCAGTTTAAAATGGTGCCTATAAAGCCTTTACAAAATCAATTTGGCATAGTTGTTGAGGCACCAAGCTAGAAAATAGGAGACTGGGAATTCTAGTCCTCCTTTAGGCCCAAAGCCAGCTAAGTAACCTTAAGCTAGCTACTGCCTCTCAGCCCTAGGAAGCAGGCAATAACAAACTACTATTGAAATCTTACCAAGAAAACTGCAGGACATGTCCAAGAAGTCAATATTGACTAGACGATGTGTTTGTACGCATACCATACCCTTTAAGAAAACAGTCCTATCTCTGACCTCTGAAGATTTTCTGCTACAGTGTGAGAAATTGATCAGGTGGCCAGAAGAGCAAAGAGATATTTGTGTTTTCCATTTCTTTCCTGATTTCTTTCATCAGATAATTTTCTTTCCTTAAACCAGCACAACAGTTGTCTGTGTAAAACTTAAAATCCCCATTCTGTGCTTTCATGAACAAATTAATGGTTTTCTGTCTGGTGCGAGCCTGGCTTAGCATTACATATCCAAATAGAAAATCATGGTCTTCGGTGTCTTCTGTGTTTTTTCCCCCTTAGGATTTAGAGAATTGATTCCACCTTCACATTTCCAGAGCCAATCAGCACCACCTCCAATAGTATCTACTACTGGGTTCTTGGGGGCCACAGCTTACCCTAACTGGGAGGAGACTGCTGAACTCCGACGAGAGAATTTGCGTTTGAAAGGTGAACTCCAAAGATGGAATACAAAAGTAGATACGACAGAAGACCCAAAAGATAAAATCAGGTGAACAATTCTGTATTTTATTCATTTTCTCTGAACTTTGTTAATTTTGTGTTGAGCTGGGAGAGGAAGCTGTTAAGAAGCACATTGCTTTGAACTGTTTCTTAGCTAAACAATTGAGAGCGGCACCTTCATTTTTCTCTAGTTTTGTTCTCTTTCCTTTGGATGCTATACAGGTAGTCCTCCACTTACTACCAAAATAGAGCTCAAAAATTTCTGTTGCTAGGACAGCTGTTAAGTGGGGTATGCCCCATTTTACAACCTTTCTTGTCATAGTTGTTAAGTGAATCACTGCAGTTAAATGAGAAAGATGGTTGTTAAGTGAATCTGGCTTCCCCATTGACTTTGCTTGTGAGAAGGACACAGGACACTGCAACCTTCATAAATACATGCCAGTTGCCAAGCATCTTGAGTTTTGATCACATGAACATGGGGCTGTGGGCAATGGATGTAAGTATGAAAAAAAAAACAGTTGTAAGTCACTTTTTTCAGTGCCATTGTAACTTTGAATGGCCACTGAACGAATGTAAAGTTGTGGACTACCTGTACAGAAGATCAAGCCACTTATGGTCTCTTTGACTCATGGCTTTTAGCGGGGAAATATTATGCATTCTGTTTCTATTATTGAGTGAACAGTTCCTAGAATTGTCCTTTCTAATGTAGATAACAGATAATTAGAATTGGAAGGGGCCTTGTAGATCATCTAGTCCAACCCCCCCCCCCCCAAGTGAGAGATCCTACACTATTTCTGCAAATGGCAGTCCGATTACTTCTTGAAAGTCTCAAGTGATGATGCTCCCACAACTTCCAAAAGCAAAGCTGTTCCACTGGTTGATTGTTCTCACTGTCAGAAAGTTTCTCCTTATTTCCAGGTTAAATTTCTCCTGGATCAGTTTCCATCCATTATTCCTTGTCTGGCCTACAGGTGCTTTAGAAAAAAATTTGACCCCTTCCTCTCTGTGGCAGCCTCTCAAATATTGAAAGACTGCTATCATGTCTTCCCTGGTCCTCCGCTTCCCTAAACTAGCCCTGACCAGTTCCTGTAACTGTTCTTCATATGTTTTAGTCTTCAGTCCCCTAATCATGGTTGCTCTTCTTGGTACTTTTTCTAGAGTCTCAACATCTTTTTTATAGTGTGTTGACCAAAACTGGATGCAGTACTCTCCGTGTGGTCTTACTAAGGCTTTATAGAGTGGTATTAACACCTCACTTCATCTCAATTGTATCCCTCTGTTAATGCAACTTAGGATAGCATTGGCTTTTTTGGCGGCGGCTGCACACTGCTGGCTCCTATTTAGCTGGTTGTCTACTAAGACTCCAAGATCCCTCTCATAGTTACTCTCACAGATGCCCTTCAGATTGTATGGACATCCAATACCTGGATTCACGGCAGTAGTTATGCCAGCTGGACAATGGAGAAGTCTGCCTAGAGCAGGCGTGTCAAACTCAACACCTGTGGGCTGGATGCGACCCACAGGGTGCTTAGATTTGGCCCATGGGTCCTCCCTGGAAACAGCAAAAGACCAGCCCACAGGTCAAAGGGACGGAGGAAGGGAAGGAAGAGAAGGAAGGAAGATAGATAGATTATATTGAGAGGGAGGGAGGGTCTGAGGAAAATCCTGCCTTAGCACTTGGCCACCACAAATGCCCCTGACACAAATGATGTCGAGCTGACCATGCCCACCCCCCTGCTTCTCCTCCCCCGGTCAAACACAACCCTGATGCAGTTCTCAGTGAAATCGAGTTTGACACTCCTGGCCTAGAGCATTCTCCCTTGAGATAGGAGAACATACTGACATCTTCCTCTTTTCTATTCAAGGTCCTTGGATAGGTTGGCCGAGCCTTCAAATGTGACCCTGGCAATGTCTCAACAGGCTGAAATCATCGCCCATCAGCTCCACGAGATCCAGCGGTTGGAGTCAGAAGTTAGCGCCCTCCGAGTTTCCTCTGCCCAACAGGAGGCAACCATAGCTGCTCGGGAAAGTACCCTGTCCAATCTCCAAGGAGAACTAACCTTCCTGAAAAGCCAGAACCTTACTGAAGTTGCTCTCCTGAAGACCCAACTGGAAGAAGTCGGGAAAAGTAGTCAGCAAGAGAAAGAGGCCCTAAGGAATGAATTAGAAGAGCTCAGGAAGCAAAGTCAGTTGAAAGCAGATTTCCTGAGGGAGGAACTGGAGTCAACCAAAGAAAGGAGCAACCATGAAATCACCCTGGCCCAGGGAGAGCTGCAGCAGATGAGGGAAGAGAGAGAGGTGGAGCGGAGGAGGCAGGAGGCCATGGTTCAAGAATGCCGACAGTCAGTGCTGAAAGAGTACCAAACAAAGGTAACTGCAGAATGAAAAATAGCAATAGCGCTTAGATTTATCGGCCATTTCACAGTACTTTACAGCTCTCTCTAAGCCAGGGGTCTCCAACCTTGGCCACTTTAAGACTTGTGGACTTCAACTCCCAGAATTCCTCAGCCAGCTTTGATGGCTGAAGAATTCTGGGAGTTGAAGTCAACAAGTCTGAAAGTGGCCAAAGTTGGAGACCCATGCTCTAAAC
The DNA here is from genome assembly GCA_004320025.1 of Laticauda laticaudata. Lineage (NCBI taxonomy): Eukaryota > Metazoa > Chordata > Lepidosauria > Squamata > Elapidae > Laticauda > Laticauda laticaudata. The sequence goes on along the minus strand of BHFT01000926.1, from coordinate 121,751 downwards.
GGTTTTACAGAGTCAGCCTATTTGCCCCCAACAATCTGGGTCCTCATTTTACCCACCGTGGAAGGATGGAAGGCTGAGGCAACCTTGAGCCCTTTCAGGATCGAACTCCTGGCAGTTGACAGAGTTGGCCTGCAATAGTGCATTCTAACCACGGCTCTCAACAAAACATGTTGAGAAATTGTTATTTTTTTTTAGAAAAGGCATCAAAATAAGTTGCAAAGCTCTCTGGAAAAGAAAGCATTGGAGAGCAGTTACAACAGTTTGTTACAGCAGACTGCTGTAACTGCTTACAACAGTTTACGACTTACAACAGTTTGTTTAATGGCCATTCAAAGTTACAGTGGCACTGGAAAAAAAAGTGACTTAAGACCATTTTCCATACTTAACAACTGTTGTAGCATCAACATTGATCGAAATTCACGGTCTCGTTATCAAAATTCAGACGTTTGGCAACTGAGTCATATTTACGACGGTTGCAGTGCCTCAGGGTCATGTGATCTCCTTTTGTGACCTTCTGACAAGAAAAGTCAATGGGGAAGCCACATTCACTTAACAGCCATGTTACTAACTTAACAACTGCAGTGATTCACTTTAACCACTGTGGCAAGACAGGTCACAAAATGGGGCAAAAGTCACTTCACAACTGTCTCGCTTAGCAACAGAAGGGGGGCTCCATTGGTAGCCGTAACTCGAGGACTACCTGTAATTTCAAATAGAGTAATAGAAGTGAGCTTATGTACCAAGTCTACCAGCATCTCTTTTTCCTCCCACAGTTGGATAAGCTGTCTGAAGTCTACGAAGCTGAGGCGACTTCCTTGAAGCATCAGATATGTGCATTCCAGCAAGATCTGGAAGCTCAGCGTAAGGAAGCCAGTCAGTTAAGGGAGAAAAAAGATATGCTCCAGAACCAACTCAGGTTGCTTTATTTTTTCTTCACTGCCTCTTCTCACCATTTTCCTTCCCTGGTACAGGGATTTTATTCAAGGTAGTCCCTGGTTTCTCTCTTCCAGTGTGACTGAGGCAGAACTGGCTTCCCAGAATGCTTTGGTGCTGCAGTTTAAGACCTACGTGGGGGAGCAGAAGTCAAATAAACCTGGTTTTGAACAGGAGCAGCTAATAAATCGAATGCAGGTGAGATTATAAGGGCGGCTGGTTAGGTCCTCTGACCCATCTGGTGTAATGGTCTGCTGTTTTGATCAGCTGCAGGAAGCAGATGGCCTTTGTGTCAGTCCTGAAGCCACTTTCCCCTGGCACCTTCAGGACTGCCACAACGGAGATGAGTGCTGTGGGAACAGGAGGGAGGCAGGTAGAGATAGCTGGGGGATTGTAGCCAAAATAAAATTCTTTATTGAGAACCAGGGACGTTTCCAACAGGTGCGAGGAGGTGGGGTCTGAGACCAACTGACCCTTGGACTGTGACTGGATTGGACAACGTGATGGATTGCATGGGCAGGGAAAAAAAAATTTACTTTTAACTAGGGGGAAACCAGAAGGAGGTTTAGAGTCGGGTTTCCCCCAGACGTGCCAATATAACATGACTAATAAATCGATACTTTGAGGAAGATGCCTGCTTTGGAGTTTTGATTCCGCTGGGTGTGTTCACTGGAACCCTGCCACTTCGAAGGCAGTCTCACTTCCGTTAAAGCTAATAGTCATAACATTCCTTGAATTCCATGCTGATGGTTGTATGTGAAAATTGGTCAAAACTCACTATTTTTTCCAGTGTTATTGTAACTTTGAACGGTCACTAAATGAAGGATTGTAGAGTTGAGGACTACCTGGGCACCATTTTTCTTTCTTTTTGTTTCAGCAACTTGAGGATGAGAAGGGGGCTCTGAAAATGACAGCTGAACTTCTGCAAGTTCGTGTGGCTTCGTTAGGCGATATCTTGACTCTACAGGAGACCGAGCTTGATAAAAAGGTGGTTTCATTTGATCGCTTTAGAAAACTCCGATGTCTCATCTAATTGGGGTTTAGAATATAATGATCCATACAGCATTGCTGTTATATTGGTACTTGTAATGGACTATAAAAGTCTACGCAATGCAAGATCTGGATACTGCACTGCAGGGTTGTCAAACTGGATTTCTTTGAGGACCGGATCAGCATTGTAATACTCTTCCATGGCTCAGCTTGGGGGGGAGGGGAACAGGATGGATACCTCCTGCAGCACCTTGCTGGCCAAAATGGGGCAAGGGGGAAGTGCACTCCCTATGCCACACTCAGTCCCCCCCCCCTGCTCTGTTTTGGCTGCCAAAAGCATCGTGGGCTGGTCCGTTGCTATTTCCAGGCTGGCACCGTGGGCCAGATTTAAGCACCCCGTGGGCCGTGAGTTTGATACCCCTGTCAGGGGCGCCTGTGGCGGCCCAAGCACTCTGCTAGCAAAAACGAGCTCCTGAGCTCCATTTTCAGCTGCGATGGCCTCCTGCAACCCTCTGCCAGAAAGAAACAGAGCTCAGTTTTCGTTGACAGTGGCATCGCGGGCCAGTCCAGATCTGAGTTTGATCCCCTGTCATAGAATGTAAGAGCTAGAGGGGATTTTGTCGATTGTCTAGTTTTGTGATAGCAAACCTATTCCATGCATGCCGGAAATGGCATGCAGAGCCATCTCTTTGGGCATGCCAGCCGTCGCTTGTTGCTCTCTTGGGTTTTGGGCAGCCAGTCTTCACATGTGCAGGAGCTCCGGAAACTGGAAGAGCAGCTTTCTGGCACGAAACATTAAAAGTTTGGAGGAAGGGATGTAGCCCTACTAAAATTGATGGATTCCCAGGGGCTTTCATATCTGCATAGGTTTTTAGTTTTGTGAATGGAAGCTTTATCTTGCATCTGAAAAGTCTAGCATTTATGAGAACAAGACTTTGGCTTTTTTCTATATGTCACTAATGGTACATTTGTCCTTCCTGGTATCTGAAATCATTCCTAGTAGAAGGGGGTGATGTTGGATGCCTGAGTTTGTGCTTTATCTTCTCAGGTGCATCTCCAGGACCCTCTCCAGTCAGAGTCATCTCAAAAACTTCAGGGCCTGCTGACCAGATGGCGGGAGAAAGTATTTTCTCTCCTGGTGCAGCTGAAGTCTCAGGAGCTGAGCCATAGAGATGACACTAAACGTTTGGAGAAGAAGGTACGGTCTATCCATGAACAGGGACTGGGGGCTTTAGCAGATTAGAGTACACACAGAAAATACCAGCGATTGTGCATTTTGCAAGTGGGAACTCCTTAACTGGTCAGGCTTTGTGGAGGCTAAGTGCTCACTGCCAAGAGTTCGATCCTGATGGGGCTCAAGGTTGACTCAGCCTTCCATCCTTCTGAGGTTGTTAAAATGAGGGCCAAGATTGTTGGGGGAAATATGCTAGGATTACTAGATTTGTCGAGAAAGTTTTTTGTGGGGGTGGAGGGTGGGGAGAGAATGCTGAACACCTAGATTTTCTGATGAGATATGAATGGCGGATACGAAAAATTATAATTGCCATGGGCAATAAAAGTACTTAACACTATGTGGAAAGGCTCTTTAGCTTGCTAGTTTTAATTAATGAGGTTATGTGAAAAATTCATGAATTGAATCTGCTTAGCGGCCAAGAGATTGAATCTGAATCAAGAAATGTATAGATTTTGCCTTTAACCATGATTTACTAGGCAAGCCAAACCATGACTTGCTGGGCAAGTCAATTTCAGCCTCAGCTCCTACATTATCTGCATTAGAATACGTTTAAATCAAGAGTGCACAGCCTCTTGACTCCCAAAGGTTCCCAAAATATTCTGAAAAGTTATCACAGAACTGTATGTTTCAACGTTATAGAAGGGGGAAGTTATTAAAAACTATTACGGGCTAATCATATTTGTACAATTGTTTTCATGTGATAGGTTTTGATCATAGCTGCGCCTTCAGCTTTCACTGGCTCCTGTGTTATTTGAAGTGGAGCTCACAATATGCCCCTTAAATTGCCGATCTGGCATTTTGGTTTATTGTTTCTTCTGTTTTATTGTTTTATTCATCTTTGTTTTTATAGTCTGGTGGCAGATGTGTGAGGAGTGAAATATATAAGGCATGTAAAAGATTTTGCATGCCTTTACATGCTTGGAAGTACATTATAAAACTCAAGTAGCACTGTGCCTAGACTTATGTATTCTTTTAAAAACTGTAAATCTTCCAGAGTCTCTTTGGAGTTGGGCAACCTTGAAACCCTAAAAATAAGAGCCAGTTTAGTGTAGTGGTTAAGACGCTGGGCTAAAAACCAGGAGAGTGTGAGTTGTAGCCCCACCTTAGGCATGAAAGCTGAATTTATGCCAATCACCTCTCAGTTCAACTCACCTCACAGGATTATTGTGGGGAAATCAAGGAAGAAGGAATATTATGTATATTCACTGCCTTGAGGTACTTATAAGTAGATAATTCACTATCCTCAGGTGAAAGAGATGGAAGAAGATGTGGCTTCTAGAGAACAGAAAGTAGTGTTGTTGCTCCACAGTCTTGAGGACAAAACTGCTGAAGCGGATATGGAAAGAGTAAGAAACAAGGTAATCTATTCTCACACAACCTATCTTGAAACAGAAAGATTTGTGACAACAGATCCCTCTTTATTATTTGGAAATGGTTGTTCCTGAAGTGACCGATAGTAATTGGTAATTGATGGGAGAAAATAAAAGGAGGAGAATTAACTTTGTTTCAGGAGAGATTTTCTCAGTGGAAAGTATAACCACTGTAGAGAAGGGTGTGGCTTTAATTTTGCTTAAGTGCAGTCTACTTATTCTCTACTATTCCATTTGGATAACCAGAGTTGGTGCATTATAATAGTGTTTTATATTCTTGATTGAATAATTCACTTTACTAGGGAGGAGGGTGTTCTGAAAGCTGAGTTGTTCCTCCCATTCACTGCAATGTGGCCAAACTAAAAAACTTATAACAATCCTTAGATTGAGGGAAAGGTCTTTCTATTCTAGTTACATTCTGCCTTGCTCTAAGAATTGGGGCTTTTTGCAAGGTTCCACATAATTTATTTTCTCCTTGATTTATTATTTGGGCAACATGCTGACCGGCCTTAGCGGATTATTCTGTTACAGTCGTCCACTGTTTTCATTCTTTGGCTGTAAGAAGATATGCAGACAAGGAGGTGTCTTCTGTGGGTCTGGAGTGAGTTATAGGAATCACTTGGGACTCCCAGTGCCTTGAGGATGGGCAGATTTCAAGCATGGTAGATGAAGAATAGCAGGGCCTTCTTTTGTTAATTCAAAATACTGATAGTCTTTGAAGAATAACTACAATTGAGCCCAAAACTTATATAAATAACAAATTTGTTAAGTGAGTTTTGCCCCATTTTACCACCTTTCTTGCCACCATTGCTAAATGAATCATTTGAAGTTGTTAAAGTTAGTAACCTGGTTAATAAGTGAATCTGGCTTCCCCATTGACTGTCAGAAGATTTGAAAAGGTGATCCCAAGACCCCGGGACACTGCAATTATCATAAATATGAACCAGTTGCCAAACTTCTATATTTTGATCATAGGACCACAAGGATGCTACAACGATGATAAGTGTGAAAAATGGTCATAAGTCACTTTTTTCAGTGCTGATCCAACTTTGAACAGTCACTAAATAAACTGTTGTAAGTTGAAGATTTAGAGGGAAATCAGGTTCTTACAGGTTCTCTTGGCAGCATAAGATTGGAGCAGTTCAGTTGTCATGTTTTCCTATTATCGATGGCTCAGCACCATTTTGGGTCTTTCATTTAAACAAGGAAGGGATTCTAAATGAACGTACAATTCTGATCCTTGGTGCTTCCTGCATTCCCATGAGGTGACCATTCTTTCCCCTCAGAATTTCACCTCTAACATTCTTTCCAATCAAAATAGATGATAGCAGTCCCTGCTCCTGAATAAAGAAATTGCTGTGCCAAGAGCAATCCGTGTACTTTTTATTGCTATTTGTTAGGGAAAAGCTGTTAGGAATTCTTGGTAGCCATCTGAAGATGGGAAGTAAATAAAATAAAAAAGTAGAATTGATCAAGCAATTACACTTAGACTTATATACCACTTCATAGTGCTTTACACTTACACTCTAAGCGGTTTACAGAGTCAACCAATTGCCCCCAACAATCCGAGTCCTCATTTTACCAGCCNATAGTGCTTTACACTTACACTCTAAGCGGTTTACAGAGTCAACCAATTGCCCCCAACAATCCGAGTCCTCATTTTACCAGCCTCGGAAGGATGGAAGGCTGAGTCAACCTTGAGCCTGGTGAGATTTGAATTGCCAAACTGCAGCTAGTTGAAATAGCCTGCAGTACTGCACTCTAACCACTGTGACACTTCGGCTTTTTGCAGCCTTCTGAAGGTAAAATGAGGACCCAGTTGGTCCTCATATGCTGTAAACTCCTTAGAGAGGGTTGTAAAAGCACTATGAAGTGGTTAGTGCTATTACTATTTATGTAATTATTATAGTTATTTAATTCTAAAATAGGGCCTTGCAGTAGCATTAAGAGTTTCTACCTTGTATGGTATATTCCCGTGATGGCGAACCTATGGCACGCGTGCCACAGGTGGCACGCAGAGCCATTTGAGCCAGCATGCGAGCTGCAGGCAAACTTACCTCACTGGGCATGTGTGCACCTCACAGCTGATTTTCAGCGGGTTTGAGGCCTTTTTCAGCCTCCCAAAGGCTTGAGAAAGGCTTCTGCAGGCTTTGCAGGCCAAAAATTAACCCCGTTTCATCACTTCCTGTTTTTCTGAAAATACCAGAAGTACAGTGCAAGTAAGGTGGAGGCTGGGTGGGTGGGGATTGCATAGGCATACAGGGGAGGGTGGGCATTGCCTTCGGTGTGCTGGCCCATGAGCACAAGTGTGCAAGTGCGCACACAATTTTTGGCACAGGAGCCCAAAAAGGTTAGCCACCACTGGTATATTCTGAAGAGATCACAAGAATTCATGTTCTGGCCTGTTAAACAAAGAACCTTCCTTTTCTTACAGACTCTACAAGCAGAGATGCTGCGCTCCAACGAACAAATGCATGGTTTTCAACAGAGGGCAGAGGCTGGTGAAAAAGCCCTTCAGCAACTGGCCGATTTTGTCAGCAGGTAATGGGGAGAATGGATCCTGGGCTTTTCATCAAACACTGATTCAGTTTATACAGGTAGTCCTCTACTTACAACAGTTCATTTAATGACTGTTCAACGTTACAGTAGCACTGAAAAAGGTGACATGACCAAATTCCCATTTAAGCATTGGAGCATCCCCATGGTCACGTGATCAAAATTCAGACGCTTTGGCCACTGACTCATATTTATGACCGTTGCAGTGTCCCAGGGTTCATGTGGTCACTGTTGGCCACCTTCTGACAAGTTTGAGCCTAATTCACTTAACAACCCATTGCTAATTTAACCGCTGCAATGATTCATTTAACAACTGTGGCAAGAAAAGTCATAAAAATGGAGCAAAATCCACTTAAAACAAATGTCTGTCTCACTTAGCAACATCAATTTTGGCCTCAGTTGTGGACATAAACCAAGGAGTAGCTGTCGCTTTTTTCTGGCTTTCTCAGCTACATTGGCCTCTACCTGATGCTTTAGGGTGCCTTGCATTCTCTCTCTCTCTCACCTTTATCCTTATAAAATTATTTTGTTACTGCAAAATAACAAAAAGTAGACCTTGCATAAGTCACTTGAGATCCTAGAGCAGTGGTGGCAAACCTTTTTTGGCTCCTGTGCCAAAAATTGTGCACGTGCTTGCAAGCTCGCGTGCCAGCATGCAATGTGCACCCCCCCTACACATGCGTGTACAATCCACCCACCTACCCCCCCGCCGCCCCCTTACTTGCACTACACCTCACAGCTGATTTTCAGCCGGTTTGAGGCCTTTTTTGGCCTCCCAAAAGCTTGAGAAGGCTTCTGCAGGTTTCTGCAGTCTTTGCAGGCCAAAAACTAGCCCTGTTTCATCACTTCCTGTTTTTCCGAAAATACCGGAAGTGACAAAACGGGGCTAGTTTTCGGCCTGCAAAGCTTGTAGGAGTCTGCAGAAGCCTTCCTCAAGCCTTTGAGAGGCCAAAAAAGGCCTCAAACCAGCTGAAAATCAGCTGTGAGGCAGACACATGCACAGTGAGGTAAGTTTGCCTGCAGTTCGGGTGCCGGCACAAATGGGTCTATGTGCCACCTGTCTCACACGTGCCATAGGTTCGTGATCACGGTCCTAGAGGAAAGGCACAATATATTGTAAATCTGATAACAGATTAGCTGTCTTCGATGGCACGTCTTTCATTTGTGAGACATTTTATTGGACAATAATAAACTGTATGGGATCCATTGTGATTTTTACTCCCCTTGTTTTTTGGTCTTCTCCCTTCTTAATCAGAAGAAGAGCATCTAGGATCACTGAAGCTGACTCACCTACTCTAGTTTTTTTCTGTGTCAATATTGACCAGCCAAGTCTATCTGGAATATTTACAAAGATGGACAGGAGGGCCTAGCCCTTTTCTCTTGTTGCATCGTAGCAGCTGGTATATTAAAAGTATACTTATAATTTTGGAGATGGTATCAGTAGCATAATGGTTCATGAATTTGTCCAGTCTTTTAAAAACAATTCACGTTAGTAAAATAATCCACGTTGACAGCAGCAGATTCCACAATTTAATTATCTGTTGGCAAAAAAAGTGCTTCTGATCTAGAGGGATCCTGACTCTCTCTGCATTTAGTTTCAGTGGATTATTTTAAAAACCTAGTATTGCAAGAGGGAAATGTTCCTAACTTACATATTCTGAATCTTGAATGATTTTATGTCTTTTATCCCATACTTGCCTTACTCCATGTTAAAAAACTGTAGTCGTTGTAGTTCTTCATTGGAGTAAGATAGTCCTCGACTTGCAATTGAACCCAAAACTGTGGCTAAACGAGAGAGTTGTTAAATGAATTTTGCCACATTTTATGACCTTGTTTGCACAGTTGTTGAGTGAATCGCTGCAGTGTTCCAATATTTAAGGGGCTGCCACAGAGAGGAAGGGGTCAAGCTGTTTTCCAAAGCACCTGAAGGCCAGACAAGGAATAATGGATGGAAACTGATCAAGGAGAGATTCAGCCTGGAAATAAGGAGAAGCTTTCTGACAGTGAGAACAATCAACCAACGGAACAGCTTTGCCTTCAGAAGTTGTGGGAGCACCATCACTTGAGACTTTCAAGAAGAGATTGGACTGCCATCTGTCAGAAATGGTGTAGAGCAGAGGTGTCAAACTCAATTTCATTGAGGGTCACATCAGGGTTGTGGTTGACCTCTGGGGCCAGGTGGGCATGGTCAGGTTGGGTATGGCCAGTTTGATGTCACTTGTGTCGGGAGCACCTATGGTGCCCTGGGCAGGCTGGGGAGATCCATTATCTCCAGCGGAGGAAGGCGAGACCAGGGAGAGCTCCATTTTTGCTGGCCGAGGTACAGCGGGCCAGTCCTTCACTATTTTCAAGGTGGCCCTGCAGACCAGATCTGGCTTCCAGACATTGAGTTTCACATCCCTGGTATAGGGTCTCCTGCTTGGGCTGGAGGTTGGACTAGATGACCTACAAGGTCCCTTTCAATTCTGTTAGTCTGTTAAATAGCATAGTTGTTAAGTGAATCTGGCTTCTGTGTTGACTTTGCTTGTCAGAAGGTCACAAAAGGGGATCACATGACCCTGAGACACTGCAACTGTCATAATTACATGTGAGATGGGGATCCTACAACGGCCTTGTCAAAACTGGTCAATAAGTCACTTTGTTCAGTGTGGATGTTAATTCTAACAGTCACAAAAAGAATTGTTGTAAGTTAAGTTGAGGACAATCTGAGCAATGTTTTTTTACTTGTCTTTTTTGCATCTTTTCCGACTCTACAGTATTCTTTTTCAATTACTGATAGAATCGATCCAATATCTACAATATGTTTTGTCAATTACCAACTAATCTGGAGATTCACATTCAGTTTTAGGAGACTGTATATATGCTGAAGTGCGGAAGGACCCAAATTCCCCATCTGGATGTTTGTCACCGTTGGGGTAACGTCTCCTGCACACTGAAATAATTCACTCACTGAATATACCCTAGGGAAGAGTCTCAATATTAGAATAAAATGAAAGTGTAAAAATAATTCATTACCAAACATACACATCTGTTACCTGCTAAAGAAGGACAACTGGTTAGGAAATCAGTAATTAGACTGTTCTTTACAAGACATTCCCAGTTAATTAGACACTCTGCTTTGCGAGAGTCATGATTTTAAGTACAGATAGTACTGGTTTAGAGCCTTGGTGTATATTACGAGCCTTCTATTTTCCAAGTTAGAGATCTCATACTTCTTGGAAAAGTTTTGAAATTCAAACCAATTGCTTTTTAGGCTAAAGCAGCAGCTGATGGGGCAGGAAGAGAGATGGAAGGCAGCTTTGTTGCGGCTTCTGGGCCTGGGAAATAGAGTCAGTTTTGCCACCAAAAGAGTTGATACCATCCAAGGTAAGCTATGGAGCCATCTGGGTATTATTGATCTTCACTGTAATCTTGACTGGCATGTTTTTTTTCATTTATTTATTCAATTTCTATAGTCTCCCATCTCAATTTAATTAATTCTTTATACCAGGGATGGGGAACCATGGCCCTTTTATATCTGGATATAATTCTGGACATCAACTCCCAGAATTCCTTAGTTAATATGATTTAACAATTTAGTGATACGGTGATTTAATTGTATGAAGCAGGGGTGGGGAACCATGGCCCTTTTACATAATGACTGGTGGACTTCAACTCCCAGCATTCCTGAGCCAGTCCTGCTGACTTCCTGTAGTATAATGGCTCAAGACTCTTGGGAGTTGAAGTCTCCCAGTCATAAAAGAGCCATGGTCACTCACCTTTGCTTAGTTTATACCATTAAATCATTACAGATAGTCCTTGAGTTACGGCCGCAGTTCAGTCCAACATTTATGTTGCTAAGTGAAACATTTAAGTGAGTTCGCCCCATTTTGCGACATTTTTAGCCACAGTGGTTTAGTGAATTGTTGCATTTGTTAAGTTAGTAACACGGTTGTTAAGTGAACCTGGATTCCCCACTGACTCTGTTCTTCAGAAAGTTACAAAATGGTCCCCAGGACATTGCAACCGTCATAAATATGAACTAGTTGCCAAGCGACCAAATTTTGATCATGTGACCATGGGGATGCTGCAATGGTCGTAAGTGGGAAAAATGGTCATAAGTCCCTTTTTTCGTGCCCTTGTAACTTTGAACAGTCATTAAATGAACGTCAGTTGAAAACTACCTGTACATTACTTCCCATACAACAAGAAAAAAAATTTCAGTTGTGACTTTACAAAACATTTGTTTTGAATTATTGCTTTCAAGTAAACTTCCTCCTCTTCTGGTGGGTGTTATTTTTAGAAATTTGCTGGTATTGTCAGTTGAAGGCACTGAAATGGAAATTCTAAACATTTCTCTTGGCTTATTGCAATACAAATACTTCAAATAATTCAAATAAAGGAAATTCCCTTTGTGCTTTGTTTTGTTATAATAGTACTGAGTATTGCAACATGTTTCACAGAGAAGTACAGGCCTTCTTCTCTCATTATGGAGTGAAGGACATGAAATTTTAAAACTGATTCCAGTTAAGTAGTATAAAAAGCATTTTAAGCACAAATATTTAAACATTGGATCCAATTATCAAGTGAGGTGGTGGATTTGGATTCCTGCATACATAGACAGTCCTAATATTAAACATTTATTTTTGCTGACTGGTCTGGTGAAGTCAATAAGGAGCAGAAAAATCTGAGTTCTAGTCCTACCTTTACTGGTTATTTTGGATCACTCATTTTCTCTCAGCACCTAGGAAGAAGACAGTAGCAAACCTCTTCCAGAAAGGTAGCCTAGAATGTTGCAATTATCCTTGCAATTAGCCCGATCAAGTTTGGCTTGCACACATAAATATGTATAAATATACGTGTATCCTGCCACAATGTAACTATGATCGGTAATTTATAATATACTTGTCAACCGTAAAAACAATTAAAACATTTGTGGTGTGATATAAAATAACACCAGCAATGAAGATAAAAAGCAAACAGGGACAAAAATAAGATAATGAAGATTAAAAAAATCAAACAAGGACAAAAATAAGAGATAATTGTGGTGCATTGTGTACGTTAATGATCTCCAGAATAGGTTTGATGGACTACACCTTAACCATGGTGTGAAATAAATGCAAATAGAAATCTTAACCTTCTTTATTAAGCTATAGTTTGTGGAAGCCATAATATTAAACTGATATTTACCAGATGATGAACTTGTGGTATGCCAGAAATCTTTCCCTTGTTTAAAACCATTACAGCTGCTTGCTTACCACTTCTTATCCAATTACTAGAGTCACCTTTGGTGAGGTGGGCAGCATTGTTGGATGGACGGATGGTTGGATAATTGCAGTCAGTGATTGCTGTCGAAACAAAACTTGATTACTGTGATCCACTTAGAGTGCTTATTTTTTTGGAGCTTGTCTTTTGGAGTTTTTTTCACCTCACTGGTTAGATGGCCTAGACCGGGCACCCCCAGCCTCTGGCCATGGCCCACTAGAAAGCTATGAGCTGTTTGCAAGTGGTCTGTGGAAACGGCAGGCGAGCGTGTGCCCATGCATCTCCACTTGCGCGAGCAGTGGGCGAGTGTGTACACGCACCCTCCATTTGTGCGAGTGGCAAGTGTGCAGGCATGCCGCTTGCACAAATGGAGCTGTGAGCATGCATGCGCTAGCCAGCTGCTTGTGCACAACCATCCCTTCTCCCTCCCCACCAGTCCATAGAGCCAGAAACTCTGGGGAACTCTGGCCTAGACACTGGCATTTGGGCATAGATCTTTTTATCATTTATATTTTATTGTGTTCTACTGATTTAGATCAGGGGTGTCAAACTCAAGGCCCGTGGGCCACATCCAGCCCGCAGGGTGCTTAGATCTGGCCTATGGTGCTGCCCTGGAAACAGCAAAGGACCGACGCGTGAAACCTTTGCTGCACATGGCCCCCCAAACTCAGGTTTTCTCTGGCAGAGGGCTGCAGGGGGCCGTTGAGGCTGAAAATGGAGCCCTGGATGCCCACCCTGGCCACGGCCATCGCAGCCACGCCCACCCAGCCCCACAGGGTCAAACACAACCCTGATGCAGCCCCCAATGAAATCGAGTTTGACACCCTTCTCGAGATGAAATGTTAACATAGATTACTAGTCCACATGTGATATGCCACACGCATTGCCCCCTAATTTGGGGTATTTCTTTTGTGGAGGATTGAGCTTCTTGTCATTGAAACGATCACTAATTATTTTTTCTTCTCATCTTCAAGTAAAAATAACTCTTTCAGACTTTAGTCTATTCGGGAGTCAGGGATAATTTTCTTTTAATTAAATGTAGTTGTGTAATGAGAAGGCTTCCTGAACTTTGGCATTTCTGCATTCATTCAAATAACCTTTCTATTTCATATGATATACTCCTTCCCACATTGCAGTTGTACACTTACGTACATCTCCGTTCGAGCAGATTATTTTTACAGTTCAGTTCCTATTTTGCGTTCTAGGGCTTATATGTCGGAAAATAGCACTGGCAAAACTTCAGCGAGAAGAAAAACACGTTGCAGGGAGAGACCAAGAGTAAGTTCAAAATTCCAGGTTTCAGAAATAACTACTGTAAAAGGCAGGTTGGTTAAGCTCTTAATATTTCTGTATGTTTATTTAAAGGGGCAGTGCCAATTATTTTCTCCACTCTTTTGCATGTTATAGGTTATTGTGACTCGGGTATTATGTATGGATATTGAGGCTGTTAAATTGAGGCTGAAAAATTCAGCATGTATATGGCTAAAATGGAGTTTTGAGTTCCAATCAAGTGCAATACTTCATGACAAGTAGCCCAGCTGTCAGGATTCCGGCAGTTCTCCCCATTTAAATCATGAGTCACAAGCCAAACTTCCAAAACTTCAAAAGGATTTATTGTGAGTTATGTCCAGAGCTGCCTGGGTATAGCCGTCTTTGAGACACATAATTCATTGTTACCCTTAACCCTGGTTTTCCTCCACCCACCCCCCAAGTGTATCGTAATTCATATTCTCCAATGGGACACATCCATAGCCAAGAATCATCAATCATGTTCTCTAGTTAGATATTTGCCCGGCAGAAACGTCGATCACCTAGTTACTATCTTTGAAAATTATTTATGGAATGCACTTTCAGTTTCCAAGCTGCCGCAGTGTTCCCCCTCCCTTTCTATTGTCTCTAAAAAAGACCATATAAATATTTTATGAGTTGACCCCATCCTTGTGTTAGACCTCCTGTAGGCCCCAGCACCCTTTTGTGCCCTCATACAGCTCTAAAATGGCGTGACATTTTGTAACTTTTAAAATTTCCCCCAACCTTCCCCCTCCTATGCAAAAAAAATGGCTAAAAGTCCCCATCTGTTGATTTTTCATCCAGATCCCTTTACAGACTCTTAAGTAGGACACAAATATGGTGAAATCTCGACACCCTGAAAAAGATTTCCCATCCATATACCCATATGGTGAATTATATCAGAGAGAGAAAAGCTAGAATGAATGCCTCAGATATTTTGAGGGCAGGTAGTCCTTGAGTTATGACCACAATGGAGCTCAAAATTTCTGTTGGTACGTGAGACATTTGTTAAAGTGAGTTTTGCCCACTTTTACCACCTTTCTTGCCACAGTTGTTAAGTGAATCACTGTAGTCGTTAAAATTAGTCACATTTGAATCTGGCTTCCCCATTGACTTTGCTTGTCAGAAAGTCTTAAAAGGCGATCACATAGCCCTGGGACACTGCAATTGTCATAAATATGAGTCGGTTGCCAAGCCTCTGAGGTTTTTTTTTTTGAATAAAGTTTATTTAACATTCATACATTTAAAACATTTAAAAAACAAACAAACAAATATATATACATATATACATTTTGCAGCATAAATTGAACAGTGATTACACATTTCCCCCCCCCTAACATTATAGTGATCTGCCTTGTTACGGTACCTTCTTCGTTCTTTTAATGCTTTAATTTCACAAAATACTTTATGATTAAACACACATGCCAAGCCTCTGAGTTTTGATCACGTGACCATGGGAATATTGTAACAGTCATAAGTGTGAAAAACAGTCAAAAGTCCCTTTTTTCCAGGGCTGTTGTAATGCTGAACAGTCACTAAATGAACTGTTGTAAGTCGAGAATTACCTGTATTTGAGAGGTAGAGCTAAAAACCAGAACTTCTAAGCGTCGGCGCAGTTAAGTCACAATATAAACTTTGTTCGCAGAGAAAGCCCCAAGTAAGATTCAACAATTTTCCTCACCCTTTCTTTCCAGGATTCAGCCATCGTATGAAGACCTACAAGCTGAGTTATATATGTTGCATGACGAACGAGACCGACTCTCTGCGGAGCTTAAACATGGGGCTCAATTGATAGAGAAGAAGGTGGCAGAAGCAAGAGAGCGAGGTGTTTTCTGAACTATTGTATTTCAGACAGATGGTGAAGGTTGGTGTTGTGGTTCACTGGCAGCAGGTGCGGACGGCTGAGGTCTTGGAGAGCGAGGACTCAGATAAGGGGCCTGCATGTGATGCAGGGATGGGGCCAGGACCATCAGGGAGTGGAATGCTGCCTTCGGAGATTGTGGAGGCTGGCGACAGTGATACAGAGGACCCTGAGGAGCCTGTGCACGTGCATGCAGGGCTCCTCGAAGGAAAGAGCAGCTGCAGCAGCATGGGTGACTCAGGAGTAAGGTTGCAAGGTGATGGCCCCTCCCTTAAGAGGTAAAAGCCAGCTGAGAAACTGGAGTTCTTTGCAGGAAGCAAAGAAGTTTTTGCACTCAAGCCTTGTGGACGTTCAGACTATCTTGGCTGGTGTTTGGAGACTCTTTTGGTTTGAAATATTTCAACCGTTGAAATAGATCACAAGAACCGTCGGAACGTGTTGGAACCGTTCCGAGCAAGAATAGAGAGACAATTAGTTAGAAACAGCTTTTTAACCAGGAAAGAACAGAATTTGTAAATAATCATTAAAAGGTTTTGCTGTTACCTCTATTTCCTGTTTGTTTCCTTGGAACAAGGTTTGGGTTAGAACAGCTGGCAGGGTATTCCACACAGATCAACATTTTAAAAAATGGCCAAGTGAAAAAAATATATATATACAGTTTTAGCCCTGTAGATACAGGAAATCTTTCAGGAAATCTTTCACGTGGAAGAAAATTCATCCACAGCTGGAATCTGAAATAATGTGGCAGCGAGGCCTTATTTGTTCACTGAAGCTTCCCTATTTTTAAGGCTGAATTGAACAGCTTTTTTCCAAGTTCTGGGGAAGGGATGTAGCAATATTGGTCTGCTGTCTCCTCTTCTCATTTTAACCCTTTCTTTTTTTCTCTCTCTTCTTCTACCAAACAGTGGAGACTGATCTGAGCAAAATGAGGGGAACATTGGAGCACCTGCAGGAGACGCTAAAGGCAAAGACAGCGGTAGAGCAGGAACTGAGGCAACAGTTGGAGGCTACAGAAAAGCAACTGGAAACAAGCAACAGTGAGCTCCAGAAGACTGCCGGAGCTGCAGATAGTTTGAGACAGGAGGTGGGGCAATTAAGAGGAGAGTATGAGAGAGGTACGTTAAGTTCTTCAGAGATGGGAAGAATTTATTTCTAGCGATAAATTAAACAAGCTCTTGCATTAGAAGGTAGGAATGCAATTGTAACACCAAAATGCATTGAGAGCTATAGCTCTGTATTAAGATTTGTCTTGTATCTCAGGTATATAATCTGTAAACTGAATTTTCTATGGTGCATCAGAGACTTACTCATAGACTTACTCCTTCCTAAAATATTGGATCAGTCCCTTCTTTCCTGAATGTGAACAATTGTGGGTTTTTAAAAGCTTTTTTAGATGGGTTGAAGATACACCTGAGATATGGAGATTTTTTTTAAAGGTTCAATCTATTTGAAGTTCAATCTATTTGAAAAACCAGTTTTTTCCCCCTAACCATTCCTTCTGAGATGGTTAGGTCAATTTTTCAGGCTGACAGAACGTGATCAGATTGGAGGGACTTTCAAAGTCTTTTCCAAGTCTTTCATTTTATAGTATTCATTCTGACTTCCCAGATGCAGTAATATTCTCAAAAACTGCCAATGATATAACAGCAAAATGGCTATTAATATATTCAATATATATTGAACCACAGTGGTGCAGTGGTTAGAATGCAGTACTACAGGCTACTTCTGCTGATTACCAGCTGCCAGTAGTTTGGCAATTCAAGGCTCAGCAGACTCAAGGTTGACTCAGCCTTCCATCGAAGGCTCCACCCATTTTACTCCTGGGTCTAACAACCCCCGTTATCCAACTGAGACATTTTGACGAATCTCTCCGCTGTAAAGCACTGTGAAGTGGTGTATATAAGTCTAAGTGCTATTGCTATTGCCATAATGGGTGCCCCAACAGTTGAATATATATATCAGATGGGCCATTCATTGCTGGAGTCCTTACGGGGTATATACAAAATCTCTGAAATCTCCCTAGTTGAAATATAAAAATTATATAATTGAGATTGTAGGCTTATTACCTATGAGTGATGGATAGGGGTAGGTATAATTAATGAACCTGATGAACAGTTATGTATAATGATAAGGGCTCTATTTCAGTTCAGTAGTTGCATTTGAGCATGGAGAGCACGCGGTGGCAGTGATCAAGGAGCATTCCCCAATAGCAGAAATCACATGGAATCCGGGGTATTAAGTTTAGAAAAACAGGGGTTACGGGCAGTACTGAGGGGCATTTATTTAAGGTCAGTGCCATTTTTTCTCAGTCCTGCAGGAAAAGGTATCAGAAGTTGAAACGCAACTGCGGAAGGATCTCTTGGAAATGGAAAAAGCACTTAATACAGCTCGGAGAGAGCATGCCAAAGCAGGTAAGAGTTGTCATAACTGTTGTCAATGGGAAAAGGCTGAGGATGTTTTACCCGTGGCAGAAATATTTTAAAAAGCCTTTTGTGGTAAAGGGATAACAGAAGATTTTTGCACAAGGCCAAGCTACAGTTAAGGTTGCAAGACGGACTATTTGGGTCCATGTGAAAAAAAAAAATTAAATTTATATGCCACTCGTCTTCCTATCAAGTGACTCAGGATGGCAGATTGCAATTCAGAGGGGAAATCCTGGAATGACCTTTATCTGAACTTCCAAAGAGCAGCTGTAGATGGCCTGCATCAGTTGACTGACCTTAGGGCAGTCAGGTATACGGTGGCAAGAAGCTTGTGTTTCTCACTCTCAACAACATGAATCCCTCTCTTTAAATGTGCTTATATCTTTAGTGGTTGCCCTAAGGCAAGCTGAGCGGCAGGCAGCCAGAGACAAAGCAAGGAGTGAGGAACTGGCAACGATTCAGGAGTCTGCAACACAACAGGAAATGGCCCGTCTGGAAGGACGGCTAAAAGAGCTTGAGAGGGACAAAAATGTGTTAATGGTATGTTCAAGCAGTAAGGGGGAAATTGCTTACCCCATAGCTGGCTTTTCATTAAGATTGCTTCCTTCCTCTTACAGGCCACCTTGAGGCAAGAAGGGCTATTAGCCCAGTCTCGACAGAATCGGCTGTCAGCAGTCCCAGCTAAATCAATTGGAAAGACAGGAACTAGTCCTCCATCTAAAGGTACAGATTTGTTGTCTGAGAATTCTATTTTCTTCCCTTTTTTAAAAAAAATATTTCATCATAAAAAAGAAAACACAAAACAGTAAAACAAACAAACAAAATGAAACAAACCAAAAGCATATATTCATTATCTATCTGTCTGTCTGTCTATCTATCTATCTAAAAGTAGTCAACAGGTTAAACTAAACATTATATTAATCTTCAAATCCCTCTGTTATTATATTTAGCTCATAGAAAGTCTACCACTGTTTTCCAGTTTCTTATAAAGCTGTCTAATCCATTATCTCTAAGCAAAGCAGCTAATTTTGTCATCTCTGCTAATTCAGTCGATTTGAAAATCCATTCTTCATTTTTTTTCCTGTGCTATTTCCAGTTAACATAAGTATCACATGTTGCTTCCTGTAATTCTTTGCAATTCTTATTGTTAGCTTATTTGTAAAAGTTTGAGAGTTTTTCCTAAATTTTAGTGTTCCATTTTTCTTCTGGCTTAAGGATGTTTGGTCCAGGATTTTGTTGATGTCTTCCTGCCCCTAACACATCATATCCTTCAAGATTTTTCTTTTCACAGAATCCCTATTTGCTGTGTTGGATGACTTACAAACTCTGGGTGCTGCTATTTTGGAGGAGGAAGAGTGTGACAAAAATACAAACATCATTATGGACATTTAAAAATACAATGGGAAGATATTGGGAGAAGCAAGGATGAGAGAGCAGATATTTGTAATAAAATTGATGTAAATAATTTTATATTTGAAATGTTCAGTTTCTTTTATCAAGTTCTGATTATCTCATAAAAACTATTTTTGGATGGGGAAAAATAATTCAGGACCTGTTATTACATAACACAGGCCTATTCCTTGCTGTATTGTTCTTAACAATAGATTAATCAATTACCTTCAGCTTTAAGGCAACTGGGATGATTTCATCACAGCCACACCAGAAGCAATTGGATGGTTAGCTTCTTTAGACATCAAATTATAATATCCATCCCATTATAATTCTATAGCTCCATACTCCGGTGATTTTATAATAGTCTTATTTTAATATATTATCTTTCATATTGTATTGTCCATATATCTTACAAACACACACCTTCTGAAATTTTAAACTAAATTTGTATATCAGTGTGCACAAACTCTATAAATGCCATATGTTCAATAAACAAACATTAGATTCAGTCTGAACTCTCACTTTGCTGGACCAGATAAAAAAGAAATAAGAAGTTATGCTCTGAAAAGAATTATCAACAAGATCAAAGAGAACCAGTTACTCTCTAGAAAAAACAAATTGCACATAGTACCATTTAATTTCTTTAAGACATCCAGCTTTCTATTTTTTGCTACCACTGTTTAAGAACCTCTGCTAATAAATTAAGTAAGCTCACCATGCTTATTTAACCATGTTTACTATTTCTCCACACAAAAAAGATCATAACAGCTCCAAATTATAAACCTTCCTTTCCTGACCTACTCCATACCTATCTTGATTTGGTTTTTTTTAGGAATTGTTGCTTTGGGAAATGCAGAAAGAATTGAAAATGGAGGTTCCACATCCTAGTTCTGCCAAGCATTGGGAATAGGGAATTTTATCCTGTTTCTGCCTACTAGAGGGATTGGGATACTTAACCATCATTAAAGATTGGGATCTTTAACCATCTTTGGATTTGACTGAATCTTGATTGGTTTGAATGGTGGAAATGTGTGTTCCAATGCTTCCGTCTTGCTTTGGATAATTTCAGTGTGTTAAAGGCTCAAAAGTTGTTAAACTTTTTCTCCCTAGCATATCCAGCATTTATGATACCTGCTGTATTTTAAAAGTATGTAGGGCCTTATTCCATCTTTTGCACATTACTTTTACAGAGAAATAACTGTCTTCCTCTGTTTACTAGGAAGAGGGCAGGGTGAGGCTCTTTAGAAATGGTTGCCAGCCTGGTATTTCCCCCACTTTGCTGCTTATTTTTTTCTCATAGAGTATGGGAAGACAGAAGAGGGTATTCTTTTGACTGTTGACCTCTTAAATAACAAACTAACTGAGTTGGAAGGTCCAACTCTCTGCTCAAGCAGGAGACCCAATACATTTCAGACAGGTGGCTGTCCAGTCTTTTCTTAAAAATCTCCAGTAATGGAGCACCACAACTTCTGAAGGCAAGCCCTTCCACTGATTAATTGTTCTAATTGTCAGGAATTTTCTCCTTAGTTCTAGGGTTTTCTCCTTGATTAGTTTCCGTTCATACCTTCAAAGCGGCTGCATTCAGGTCTTCCTTCAAATAAGGAATCATTGTGGATTCGCAGGCCATATCACCTCCCCCTGACCATCCTTTAAGGATTTCAACTTACAACCCCAATTGAGCTCCAAATTTCTTTTGCTAAGCGAGACATTTAAGTCAGTTTTGCCCCATTTTACTATCTTGCCTCAGCTGTTAACCAAATCACTGCAGTTGCTAGAGGGTCTGTCACAAAGGCTGACGGATGCAAAATGTATGTAAAAAGGACACAGCGGACGAGAAAATTTTCCATCCGTTGTTATCCGCTCTCAAAAGTGCCCCAAATTTGCATAAACAGCGGACAACAACGGAAAGGATGGACGGGGGGGGTACGTAGCCAGGATGTAAAGGGGATGCTCCACGGAAGCCTAGCGGATGGAAGCGGATGGAAGCAGATGGCACATCCGTGGGGCTTCCGGGGGAGCACAGCGAAGCGGACGCGCAGCGGAAGAGCGGATGCAGAGCGGATGCCAAGCGTATGACGCGGATGCCTAGCGGAATACCTAGCGGATGCAAAACGTTCACTGCGCATGCGGGGAGGATGCATCAGCCCCGCGGATATAAAGGGATGCAGCTCGCAAGCAGGTCACCATTCAGAGGAAAGACCTGCTGCCAAACACAGCTCCAGCCAACAACCAGGGGAAGAGAGGAAGCCTGTGCCATCTGCTGCAGCACCCTGGCAAGAAGGACAGGGCCACCATCCGACCCCCTGGCCCTGACTCTGCTTCTGCTGGGGCTTCTGCTGCTCGGGCTGACTTTTCTGGTGCTGGAGCTTCTGCTGGCGCTGCTCCTGGTGCTGGGGCTTCTGCTGGTGCTTACTCTGCTGGCGCTGCTCCTGGTGTTGGTGCTTCTGCTGGTGCTTGTCCTGCTGGTGCTGCTGGTCCTGCTGGTGCTCCTGGTGCTTACTCTGCTGCTGCTGATCCTGGTGCTGGTACTGCTGGTCCTGCTGGTGCTCCTGGTGCTGCTGGTCCTGCTGGTGCTTACTCTGCTGCTGCTGATCCTGGTGCTGCTGGTCCTGCTGGTGCTGCTTTTGCTGCTACTGTTGTTGTTGTTGCTGGTTGTGGTGGTGTGGTGGAACAGCCCCTAGAACCTCGAAGCCCCTCTGATGAGGGCCCAGATGGCCCTACCAGAGGGAGGAAGAGGCATACGCGAGAAAGGAGAGGAGGCAACACTCCATCAAAGAGGAACATGAGGATGAGGTGCTCGAATGGCTGAGGGAGAACGAGTATCTATGGCGGAAGGGACACAGGCTCTATCGAGACACCAAGAGGAAGCAGGCTGCTTGGAGAGAAAAGGCGGAGAGCCTGGGCTACACTTCGGAGATGCTCCTTGGCTGGTGGAAGCACATGCACACCTGGTACGGGAAGCTGCACCTCAAGACATCTGGCCAGGCCACGGTCAAGCTCACCGACCGGGAGACCTACGTGATGGCCAAGTGCAGCTTCTTGGAGGGTGAGATCCGCCACCGAGGAGCAGCCCCTCTGACAACCCTCTCTCTCAGGCAGCCCACAGAGAGCCAGTCCTCTTCTGGCCAAGAGTCAGCTCCTGTGTCCAGGCAGGTATCTGGAGCGTCCACAACGGAGACCCCCCGACAGCTTGCACTCCCCGTGGGGAAGCGCGTGGAGGACCCCCTGATGCAGTGGGAGCAAGGAGAGGGCACTTCCACCAGAGACCAACCCACCCCCACCCCCAGCTCCACCTCCAAAAAGCAGGCAGAGAGCCAGACCGGAGGGGCAGAGCCACCACTGTCCTGCTGGAGATCAGGGACACCATCAAAAGCAGTGTACATCTCCTCTCTCAGTGGTACACACCAACATACCATCCTCAAACGCAAGCCCTTCCTCACCTACGTCAACCAGACCCTCATGGACATGTCCGAATCACAGTACCAGGTGATAAAGGAGAGGATCACTGGTCTTCTGCACAACCCTCCAGGCCCAGCTGAACCTGCTCTGACCCAGTCCAGGTTGCTCCTCCACCCCAGGTGATGTCACTGCCCTTCCAAGGCTTTCCACAGGCCCTCACCTACCAAGGCTACGGCTACCAGGAGCTCCAGCAGCACAGACAGCCCTTCCCAGTCCAGGCACAGGTTCATCGAACGCCACCGATGCCATCGATGCCACCCATGCCACAGATGCCACCCACACCTCACCTCGCTCACCTTCAGACCAGACAGCCCCACTACACCCTCCTTCCTCCACCCCACAGCAAGCCCAGCCTCAGAACATCTGTCATCGGTCTTGGACTGACACCCCATGTCATGGAGGAAGGGGCTCTCAACATCACAGGACTGAGCAGCTCTCTGAGAGCTTCCTCCACACACCGTCCCCTGTTGTCCTCTCGGGGCCAGGCACCCAATGGCGCCTCAGACCAGCACTCCAGCCACTGCCACCTCCACAGCATCTGGACCTTCACCCCTGAGACTATGGGCACGCCTCAGAGTGACTGAGAAGAGTGCCAGAGACTGGGTTGCTACCTGTTGACTTTATCTTTGCTTGGGACACTTTACTTGGGTCATTTTGCTTTTACAGTTTGTTATTAATAAAGTTTATCTTTGCTTCACACACTTGCTTCAGTTCTTTTAGTCAATTAAGTCTTGGTGGAAACTTTTAGAAATGGTTTAAGCCTTTGCATGCTTGTGGGATGGGTTAAGATAGGAGTGGGATGGGGAGGGATACCTATTGAATGGGTAATAGCTGTGGGATGGGCAGGGATAGCTGTGGGATGGGCAGGGATACCTGTGGGATGGGTAATAGCTGTGGGATAGATAAACCTCCAGTGCAAGCATAGTGGGACTGTATAGTCCACCCTCCCAGGTGCCACACCTATGGCCCTTTATTATCAATAACAATTTAATCATTGATCCACACATTTCAAATAAAACACAACTCTTTATTAAATGCCCTGTTCATTGTAGGCCCACCCGACATACATGGCCCAATCTCATCTGTGTGATGAGACAGGCTGAAGGAAGCATCCATTAAGCATCTATCATCCTGTTTTGCCACTCCACTGCTCCAGCTGGGGAGTTGCACCAGTGTTTCAGGAGGTTGGCGCTGCTTCTTCGCTTCACGTGAGGCTCTGTTGGGCCTTGCACATCCCAGTGTCTATCAGGTTTTTGCCCTTGCCTCCATTCCCCAGGCTCCATGTCCCCATTGCCTTGTTGGAGGTCCACGAGCCTGTTCTGCAAGACTGGGTAGCGGGTGCGCATGAGATTGTGCAGGATGCCAGCAAGCTTCCACGATGCTCCTCACAGTCCCTGGGTGATGCTGCATGATAGTGAGAAGTTCCTGGAACCTGTTGGCAGAATGCCAAGGGCGTTCTCCACCACCCGTCTTGCCCTGGACAGCCTGTAGTTGAAGATCCTCTCTTCACGGGTGAGGCATCTGGAGGTGTAGGGCTTCATGAGGTAGGTTCTGAGGGAGAAGGCGTCATCCCTCATGATGAAGTAGGGCACATCTTTGTGTCGTTGGCAGGGGTTCTGGATCTAGGAAGCCATGATGAGGTTGCATTCCAGCCCATCCTTGAGGTCACTGGTGTTGTATACCTGGGCATCTGAAGCTGACCCGTTGCCGGAAGCATCGGATGTACATGAACTTGTAGTCAGCATCAGACCATGGCGAAAGGATGATGCTGAAGAAGCCCTTGTAGTTGAAATAAGTGGACCCTGACTTGGCTGGAGCTTTGGCAGGCCACGTGCTTCCCATCTATGGCTCCAACGGTGTGGGGGAAGTTCCACTTCTGATACCACTGCTCTGCAACTTTCTTTCCAGGCCTTCTTCAGTGGAGGGGCACTGGAGGAGCTCCTCCACGTATTCTTCGATGATGGCCTGCACCACTTCTCTGACCACAATGCTGATGGTGTTGTGTGGCACCCTCCAGCTGTACTGCATGCTCCTGTACGTGGTCCCGGAGGCCAGGTGGCGCAGAGTCCAGTGCCACCTTCAGCCCAGGGTCCAGGCTGGGCCGGAAGTTGGTGTTTGCCTTGGTCAACCTGAGTCTCAGCCGCTCCACAACTTCGTCAAACATGGCTGGCGGCATCCTCATGAAGTTCTGGAATGCACGAGGGTCTCGTTCCTCAGCTCCACCATCAGGCTTGTTATAAAGTCTGTACTCTGCTCTTCTGGCGATCCATCTTCAGACCCAGACACTTCTTGGCTGCCTCCTTTTCTTCGTGTAGACAGGTGAAAGAGCCTGTAGAGGGCTTCGCACTGTTGTAGAACGATGGTGGCTACAAAAGGAGTGTGTGATGATCCATGGTGGGAATGACTGGTGATGCTGTGGAAGAGCAAGAGCCAGATGAAGGCTGCAGAGGTCTGCACAGCAGGGCTGCTGCGACTGAAAGTGAGATCCAGGTGAGTTCCTCCCCTTTTTATAGGAAATATAGGTTTTCTGCTAGGTTGTCCTTTTGCATCCTCTAGACATCCTGCAGACATCCTAAATATCCGAGATACGTCCCCTATACAAACATTTTTTTCCGTTTTAATGCTTTCTTTGTGAGCTGCATCCGCTTTCATCCTTTGTCTGTGCTGCTAACGCTGCGTGTCCATTCCGTCGTCCGTTTTGCTTCCTCCTTGTGTCCGTTTTCTGCTGGAGCGGATGTGAGTTGCGCGGATGCGCAGCGGATGGCCTAGCGGAATCGGTATAGCGGACGCTAACGGATGACGACGGACGTCTAACAGATGTTCTCCCGTATGCGCTAGCGGATGTAGAACGGACGCGTTGATACATTTTCCGCTCAAAAAGTTTTGAGCAGCTCAAAACTTTTTTGAGCGGATGGAACCTCAGTCGACGACGCTGGACGATAGAGAGGATGAAAACGGAGGCAGCGAGTACAGAACGGATTCATCGCGTTAACCAACGGATGGCAAGTGTTTCTCTCCGTTTTACATCCTCTTTCCATCCGTTGGTGCTGTGTGACAGGGGTTAAGTTAGTAACACAATTATGTAAATCTGGCTTCCCCATTGACTTTGCTTGTCAGAAAGCCTTTAAAAGGTGATGACGTGGCCCTTGGACACTGCAATCGTCATGAGTCTGTTGCAAAGTCTCTGAATTTTGATCCCATGACCATGGGAATATTGTAACGGTCGTAAGTGTGAAAAACAGTCATAAATCAGGTTTGTTTGTTTTTTACAGTGATCACGTGTCATTGGGACACAGCAATGGCCACGAATATGAATTGCCAAGCAGCTGCATTTTGATCACCTGATCATGGGGATACTGCAAAGGTTGTAAGTGTGAAAAATGGGTCATTATGTCAAATGTCTATGGAGCTTCTCAGTCATTCAGGTCATGTCATGATTGCCCCAAAAGTGCTTTTCCTTTTCTTTTTAAATATAAATTTTATTGTAAATGTTTCCTCAGTTTCCTTAGTTCCAATTATGCAAAAGTCTTTGCATACTGCTTACATCCTGCCTCTCTTTTTCCCCCTTCCATCATGTTATACATCCAAATTAAGTCTATCATACAACATGTATAACCCAAAGATCCTTCTTTTCAAGAGGCAACTGGACTTTCTTGGTTTTTCTTTGGAGACCCTGAAGAAGCTTCTTGGATGAGAAGCAAAACGTCTTCAAAAACAAAACAAAACCGGAAAGTCCAGTTGCCTCTTGAAAAACAAAGCACGTTTGGGTCATAAGACATTTTTTTTCAGTGCCGTTGTAACTTTGAAAGGTCACTAAACGAAGTAAATGGAGGATTCCTGTTACTTGGCAACTTTCTAGCTAGAAAGCAAAGCTCGGAAGGGCGGGGCCAAAGCGATCCATCCGGCCAATAGCTGTCGCTCCTCCCTCCCTCCACCCCCCCCTCTTCCCGCCCTTCACTTGCCCGCCACCCAATCGCCTTCCGCCGGCCGAACGCGCCAACGAGGCCGAACCCCACCCTAACGCTCCCACCAATCAGAACCTTCCTCCGCCCCAGCCGGGCGTCGGGCCTCGCGCGCTTCTGCTCGCCGACCCGCCCTCGAGTCTTCCCAGCCAACGGGGCAGCAAGGCTTGCTCATCGAGCGGCCAATCGGCATCGGAGGCTACGGCCGCTCCTCCTTTCACCTCGCATCAGCCGGGGCCAATCGGAAGGCAGCGCGCGCCGCTCGGAGCGCCCGGGGAGCGGCTTTTGACAAGCCTCGGGCCGAGAAGCGAAGCGGACGAGGATTCCCGATGGGGGGGTTCGAGGCGTCGCCAAGGAGACGGCTTCCCCCCCCCGTCCGAAGATCGCTCGTTGCTAGGGCGACGCCCGGGTTCTAGAACCGAACCGCGTTGCCCGGCAGCAGAGCGGGGCGTGGATGTTCCAGAAGGCTTGCATTCCTTTCCGCGAGCTGAAGCGCCGGCCGCAAACCGGAATGCCCGACGGCCACAAGACATCTGCGGTTCGATTCCAGGGTCCTCGGCCTGCTGAGAAAGCCGAGAGCCGGTTTCGAGCCGGTCCAGCGAGATCTGCGTCCTCCGAATTTCCCGAGGATGCTCGAAGAAGCCCGGCGGGGCTGATTTTCCACGACCTCGGGACCTGCGGGCGTGGTTTTTAAGGATCGCGGATTATTTATTGTCCCGGCATTGGAAACCTGGAACCTTCCTGCAGAAGGCGTGGGGGGGGGGGCGGGGGGAGAGGCTTCCCCGCAAGGATTCCCATGGCGAGTTGCAGACACGGGTGTTGTTGGCACCCGCAATGCGGGTCAGGCGTCAGTTTGCCTGGAAATTGCTCTTGAGGGAAATAATTGTCCTTTAAAGAAAAAAACAAAGCACGTCTGAAGCCGACTTGCAACGCGTGTCGGGATGAGATGAAACGGGTTGCAGGACTGGGAAAAAAACTTGGTTTTTTTTTTCCCCCCCTTTTTGGGGGCAGTTAAATGAACGGGGGTTAAATCAAGGAAGCTGTGCTGAGGGAAGAATCCACTCTGACTTCCCCTCTCCTCTTTCAGGTCGAGATGAACCTGTCATTACACAAACAGCCTGTGTGATTGGGGACATTTTTGTAGCAATCCCAGTTTGCAATTGACCTTCATCTCTTAACATCCAGTGGTGCTGCTCCGGCTGCTTTTCCCTTTAAAAAAAAAAAAAGTGTTCACGGCTGAGGCTGAAAGTCAANGCTGCTCCGGCTGCTTTTCCCTTTAAAAAAAAAAAGTGTTCACGGCTGAGGCTGAAAGTCAACTTGTCAGGCTTGCAAGTAAAAGTGACTTGAACCCCTGGCCGTCTTCGGAGCGAAAGGAGATCCAGCCATGCTTTCTGAAGCTCTGCCCTGCTTCCAGTTACTCCGGATGGGCCCGGCCTCTTCGGGGGATTTGCCAAACCGGGATCTCTACACTTTCCGACCCGCCACGCCCAGCTGCGTTTATCGTCTGGGTCGCCGAGCTGAAGTGTGTGACATCATTCTGGTGTCCGAGCAGAACCCGGCCTTGATCTCCCGGGTCCATGCAGAGATACACGCAGAACGGGATGCTGACAGCATGGCGGGGGAGTGGCGAGTGGGCCTGGTGGACTGCAGCAGTTATGGTGAGCTCTTGTGAACGCAAGTAGACCTTGACTGACAACAGTTCATTTAGTGGAGCTCACTCAGTGGACTGTTTCGTGTTCAAAGTTACAGCAGCCCTGGAAAAAGTGACTGATGACCGTTTTTCACACTTCGCGACCATTGCAGCGTCCTGGTGATCAATATTCAGATAGATGCCTGTGCGACTGACTCGTATTTATGACGATTGCGGTGTCTCGCGGTCACGTGATCACTTTTTGCGGCCTTCTGACAAGCAAAGTCAATGGGGAGGCCAGATGCTCCCTTAACAATTGTGTTGGGTTAATTTGACAACTGCAGTGATTTACTTAACGTGGCAGGAAAGGTCATAAAATGGGGCTAAGTTCACTTAACAAATGTCTCGCTTAGCAGCATAAAGTTTGGCCACAATTGTGGTTGTAAGTAGAGGATTACCTGTATTGTGCTGCTAAATCCTGGCCTCAATTGTTTGTTTACATCCCACCTTTATTATTTGTATAAATAGCTCAAGATGGCCAATGCACATAATAATTTTTCAGCCTCCTTATGCTCCCACAACAACAACCCTGTGAGGTGGGTTGGGTTGAGAGAGTGATAGGTCCAACTCAGGCTCTCTTGGTTTCAAGCCTTTACCACAACACCAAAGAGTTCA
Organism: Laticauda laticaudata; assembly: GCA_004320025.1. Classification (NCBI taxonomy): domain Eukaryota; kingdom Metazoa; phylum Chordata; class Lepidosauria; order Squamata; family Elapidae; genus Laticauda; species Laticauda laticaudata. Next base: position 92,732 of record BHFT01000926.1, on the reverse strand, counting down.
GACACTTCTTCCTAAATGTGTTGAATTTGAGCATGGCTGTATATTTTGAGGGTTAAGAATTGCTTTTATTTATTCATTTATTTCGAGGACTTCAAAACAAAACCCACAACTCAGAAGCTGAATAACTGCCTAGACCAGTACAGTTAATATTTATATAAGGGGAGTCAACTTTATACTTTAAAAGTCAAGTTCATTTCTGAAGGAGAAAGACACATTCCAAAAGGCCTGAAACAAACTACAATACAGGTGGTTCTCAACTTACAACCATAACTGAGACCAAAATTTCTACTGCTATGTGAGACAGTTGTAAAGCGAGTTGTCCCATTTTATGATTTTTATTGCCACAGTTGTTAAATTAATCACTGCAGTTGTTAAGTTATTAACATGGTTAAGTGAGTCTGGTTTCCCCATAGACTTACCCATAGATCAGAAGTTTGCAAAATGGGTTTGTGTGGTCCTGGGACACTGCAACAGTCATAAGTGTGAGTCAGTTCCAAGCGTCTGAATGTAAATCATGTGACAGTGGGGATGTTGCAACGGTCATAAGTGTGAAACATAAATCACTTTTTCAACGCCGTTGTAACTTTAGATGGTCACTAAGTGAACTCTTGTAAGTCGAAGACTAGCTGTACAGATATTGCTTGACTTAACAATCACAATCAAACTCAGAATTGTGGTTGTAAGTCTTACCTGTCCTTAAGCAGGTCATCACAGGCTTGGCCTAATTTTACAACTTTTTTTTTTTCGCAACAATTTTTAAGTGAATGCTGAACCCATTGTCTGCACTGGGCATTTTTTGCCAGAAATTGGAAATAAATGCTAATTTCTCAGAGAAAACCATCATAAATCAGGGTCGTGTGAGAGTGTGATAGCATTTATTATTGTTGTTATTATTAATTGCACCATCAGCCAGATGTTCAGACTGGGTTTGGCATTTTTGTCTACCTATTGAGTCCTTACCAAGAACCTGGGATCGGCAAATCTGGATGTTTGATGGTGTTACTGATATCGCCACAGGATGGAAGCTGTTCCAAGTAAAGCTGCCTTCTGCAATTGACTGATGGCAAATTTGTCAATGCCTATGGTGTTCAGATGGTGCTCCAGGTGTTTTGGGACTGCACCCAAGGTGCCTATTACTATTGATACTGCCCTTGCTAGCCTTTGCCATAGTCTTTATTTGTAGGTCTTTGTATTTTGTTATCTTCTACAGTTCTTTCTCTTCTATTCTGCTATCTTCAGGCACTGCCACATCCACTATCCAGACTTTTTTGTCTTTCTTATTGACAAAATAATTATTATTTAATCTTTATTGAGATTCACAGCCTTTGGGGCTGGTTATTGTTATTTTTAGTTAATTTTTAGTGAGATTCACCGCTTTTGGGGCTGATTATTATTATTTTTAGTTCATCTTTAGTGAGATTCACAGCCTGATTGGCAGGGCTGGTTGATAGCTCAACAGCTCAAGTGCTAACCAAGGACCTAGGAACTGTTAAAGTAGTGTCGGACAATATAAGCTGTTTCAAGTAGGGTAGGTTTTTGTAAAATCAGGGTATTCAAGTCTGATAAATTCAGAATTTCCAAATAGCGAGGTAGCTCTTGAGGTATTGCTCCAAGGGCTCCAATTACAATTGGGATAACACTATTATTATTATTATTATTATTATTATTATTATTATTATTATTATTGTTGTTGTTGTTGTTGTTGTTGTGTTTATTATGTTTATTACATGAAACATAACCACTCTGGTCATAGACCAGAGAAAATAAAAACACTCAGTAAATATACAATTTTTAGTATAATAGCTAAAATCTATGAGAAAATCCAGCCTGTCAAATTACACATGGTCTAACTGTACTAAAATTACAATTCATAAACTGTGTGGCCCATAGTAAGTTTAATACTAAAAGAGAAAGGGATAAGCAATGCAAAGGGTTTGCCACATTTTTTGAATAAAATAGCAATTGTGGATTAGTCTTGTGTTTCCAACAAATCCCCCAATACTACTGCGCAAAATCTAACCACCTGCGCTGTAGTTATGGACACAATTGCTTAGCAGCCGGTCATATGTTGAGGACTAGACTACACATAACATTTTTCTTCCCTGTGTAATTATCTTTTCAGGTACATACATCAATGCTCTCCGCATGTCCCACGGCCAGCGGGTAGATCTGAACGATGGAGACCTTCTGACTTTCGGCCATCCTAGCCCGGTGCCTGAGGGTTGCGTGTTGCCACCGCCCCACGGCAACTCTGAGTTTTATTTCCTCTTCCAGAAAGTCCGTGTTCGGCCTCAAGACTTTGCAGCTATCACCGAACCCAAAGCCCCGTGGGCTTCTTCCTCTGGTTTCCGGCCAGTGTTGCCTTCCAACAACCATCGCATCCGTCCCCTGTCCCGTCATTCACCCACCTCCCTCTCATGCCGCCCCAAAGCCACCCTCATCCTCAGCTCCATCGGCAGCCTTAGCAAGCTGAAGCCCCAGCCCTTCACTTTCTCTTTGAGCCGGAGCCAATGCACAGATCCTCCCGCCCAGCCCAAACCATCCCGCAATCGCCGTAAGTCGGTTCATACGGTGCTTCCTGAACTGGAGGATGAAATTGCCCGTCTGGAAGAGGAACAGCCACCCCCAGATAAAGAGCAGCGCTTGGGGACTTATCGGTGTTGCCAGAGTAGCAGTTTGAGGCTCCAGCGAAGAGTGCAGGAAGGGAGCAAAAACACCCAGGAAGATGGAGAACCAAAGCTTCATATCACACCGAGTGGGTGAGTCCCTTTAAGATCTATCAGGGGTGGGATTCTACCTGCTCAGACCGGTTCTATAGAACGAACTGGTTGTTATGATTCTGCCCAGTTTGGAGAACCGGCAAATTGCGCTCCTGGCTGCCCCTGCCTCTCTCCTCCCTGCCTACTCACTCCTTACCTGGCATGCGCACCATCAAACTCACCTGCTAAATTGCTATTTTTCCTCTATTTTTCCCTCGACCATCAGCTGTTCTGCTATGCTGGGAGATTTAGATTAGCTAGAAATCAGGAAATCATTGGATTTCTTGCTTTTTAGCTAATCTAAAAGCAGAGCTGAATCTTCCTTAGGACTGAAGCTTCTATTTTTCAATGCAGATTCCATTAGCAGATTGCAGAAAGATAGATCTCGAAGTGAATCTGTGATTCTGTGAGCAGGAGTTAGACGGACGGACGAAACGGACTAAAACCCATTTTCAACGAGAAAAAAAAATAAAAAAAATCAATATTTACATGCATGGTGTGCTGTGAGTTAATTTTGTGAGTTTGCTTGTAGCAAATTTTATGAGTTTATTTGCAAGCAAATTTTATGTGACAGACTCAGGTAGCAGATTGCAGAAAGATTGATCTCTAAGTGAATCTGTGATTCTATGAGCAACTCAAACTGCCTGCCTGCTTTGCCTGATTTTGGGTAAAAGTTGCTCTTTTTAAAATAAATTAAATATTTACATAAATATTTACAATATTTACATACAAGCCATGCCCAGTCAGCAAGCCATGACCAAGTCACACCCACAAATTAAGCCACGCCCACAGAACCGGTTGTCAAAAAATTTGAATCCCACCCCCCCGAGTTCTATGTTATATGCAACATTACTTTTCTTAAAGGAGCATAGTTAAAAATGCTGAGCTTGTCAGCTGGAAAACTGACAGACTGGGTTTGAGACCTCGCTCCTGCAAGGAGTGAGCTTCCGTTCCTTGCTCCAGTTCCTGCCAACCGAACAGTTCAAAAGCATGCAAATGCAAGTAGAAAAAACAGGTACCATTTCGGTGGGAAGGTATTGTCACAAGACACACAGAAACCACATATTCGGTACGACCAGTCTACTGGTTTCTTTTACAGAAGCCAATTATGACCCCAAGAAACAGAGATGAACACCGTGCCCTGGAGTCAGACACGACTAGACAGGGAAACCCTTACCATTTTTTATTTCTCTGAACAAAATACTTCTGTCTGAGAGGCACCAGACTAGAAACCTGGAAACTGAATTGTAGACCAATCTTTGGGCAAGAAAGGTAGCTGGGTGACTTTGGGTTAATCACCAGAAGGCTGTGAGTTCTACTCCTGCATTAGGGAATGAAAGCTGGCTGGGTGACCTTGGACCAGTCACTCTTTCTGTCAGCCCAATTCACCACCAAGGATGCCTGGCCTGGGAATGGAATGTGAAACTACTTTAAGAAGTGCCCAGTTTCAAAGCATTTCCCAAAACACCAAGTAGTGATGCTATTGGACACTGTTGACCTGGTCAAGGGAGAGGGGCCAAGGAAAATGGCAATACTTTTGCATGGTAATACTCAGATCTAGCCTTACTTTTGATGCAGCAACTTGCCTTGGAACCTATCACTTCAACCAAATGGAGTCGAGGGTCTTTCTTTCCTAAGGATCTAAGTTGGCGCAAGTCTGACACCGTCTCGGGAATGCGCTTGGGTTCTTATGATATGTTACAAATATGTCATCTCTGTTTTTGGTTCTTTCCAGGAAGCGTCGTGGCCGGCCTCGGAAGAATCCTCTGGGGAGCACGGGCCAGGTTTTCTCCCAGACTCTGTCTTCCCTGGAGCCATGTGCGGCTCCCCGGTGCCGCCTTCCCCAGGATGAGATAGTGGAGTGGGTTCAATGCGATGGCTGCGACGCCTGGTACCATGTAGCCTGTGTGGGCTGCAGTTACAATGTGATGAAAGAGGCAGATTTCCAGTGTGTTGCCTGCCGTTCATAAGGCCAGATAATCCTCCTCAGGATCCCATCAATGACCGAAAAGAATTCTTTTAAAAATAAGATTCCTGATGGACGCATGTAGACTACTGAAAATTTGCACAGGGTAAGCTTTCCTTCGGAAGCAGGTATTGAATAGGGTGAACTGTGAGTGCGTGCAAAGGAAACCCCGTAGATGGAATTGGGGTGAGCAACCTTTTACACGTAGTTATCCGTCCTGTTTCTTTGGAAATCATCGCCTTGCTGAGAAACATGCCAAGCAAGCATTTGTGGGAATGTATCATGCTGTAAATTTCTACCTGATAACCACCTGGAGAAGGTCAGTAAGAGCCTGGAGATCAATGCAATAGACCCATTTAGTGCAGAGTCCTCTCCTTGAGACTCTCATTTTTCAAGCCCTGCAGAAGATGTACAGGGAAGAGTAATCCAAATTATCCGTTGACTTGGACAAACAAATTCATAAAACAGCCGAATATTCCCAAGGTCAGACTGGCACCAGTTTTCTGATCGCACCAAATGGTCTGTGCCTTACTTGCAACAGGGAAAAAGGCGTTTGTGGAAACCACCAGCTGCTTCCTGGAGGGTCAACCCTGTTGGCCAAAACACAGAAGAAGCAAACTTGGGAAGGCACCTCCTAGAATTGTTTCTCCGGATTTGAGATTTGGGGCTTTTCAAATCTTCTCTAAATTCATGTATGGGACGATTTTCCAAGAAGAAGGTATGCTTTGAAAAAGGGACACCTTCTGCTGTCTTTCTTAAGCCTTTGGGCTTGGTGCAGTGGCAGAAAAGGAAGCAAGCATGGAGTTAAAAAGATGAAGGAAGTAAATGAAAAAAGACCCCACGAGTTCTAAATTCCAGAGAGATGAATGGGTTTACATTCGAATTGATGAGGCTGAGGCTGGTACCGTTCACCATCTGCTTTGTCTGTATTTAAAGCGCCTGTGTTTGCTTGAATGTTACACCAAAAGCAACCAGGAAGGAAAGATTTTTCTTTCCTCTTCCCTTTTCACCCTCTGTTCTCACCTCCCAACACTGGGCTGAGTCTAGCGGGGGGGGGGGGGGAAGAAGCGGAGGGTTATTACTCTTAGCAATCGCTTTTTGACTTTTTAAAAAAGCTTCTTGCACTTTATAACGCAGATAAGGAAGAGACACACAACTGAGCGCTCCTTCTAATTTAACTGAGCTCCTCTTTAAAAGAAGCAGGCTGGCCCAGTATTTCTCAACCTTGGCTGCTTTTTAAGTTGTGCAAGCTTCCATTCCCAGAATTCATGGCTGGCTGGGGAATTCTGGGAATGGAGGTCGGCACATCTTAAAGCGGCCAAGGTTAAGAAATACTAGTCTTGTGGCACCTTGTGAAGGCAAGTGTCCTGTTTTGTTGCTCTCAGAAGGTTCCTACAGCATTATCCTCAGGGTACATTGTGTATATTTGCAGGTGGAGAGTGAAGCTACTCTTAAGAAAATGAAAGGCAAGCAGCGAGCCTGGCGGTTTTCAAGGGAGACCAAATCCACAGGCCCTCCCGGATCAAACGATATCACAGACCCCTCTTCTAGTCAAGATGGCAAACTGCCAAAGTTTAGACTCCCATAAGTTTGTTGACCAGTGTTTTATTTGTCTAAGGGTTCTTTGCACCTGATAAAGGGGTGAGTGAGGCAAGTTGCTGAAAAAAAAAAAAAAATTAGCTTTCTTGAAGAATGCTCAGTCGCCTTGATTTCTAGCATGGAAACTGAAACCCATTTTTAAAAAATCTGCCCGTAAGCCTGTAAAGCAACATGGTAGGTTTTCCTAAGAAACAGACAGATGTCTGCAGATGTGTATGCACAAGGCCTCCCAGGTAGATAAGGCACTTCACTTAACTGAAAGCTGGGAGAGGTGAAAAGTGAAATCCTTATTCTATTAGGTCCGTGATGGTGAACCTATGGGACGCGTGCCAGGGATGGCAGTGGGCATGTGCATCATCGCCAGATGCTCTTCTGGCTTCTGGTGTGCACATTTGCGTCAGCCAGCTGGTCTTTGTGGGCGCCGGAGCCCTGGAAAATGACCTGAAAATCGACCAAAAAACAGGCCGCTTTTCACACCTTTTTCAGGCCACTTTCAGGCTGTGTGTTTTGGGCCAAAATGACCTGAAAAAGGCCCCCAAAACAGCTGGAAAACAGCCTGAAAAATAGCCAAACCCAGGCCATTTTGGTCTGAAAATGGCCTTGAAAAAGGCCCCCCAAACGGCCCAAAAGCCGGCATTTGTACATCAGCCAGCTGGTCTTGTGTTTTCCAGCGCTCTGACACGCACACATGCACACAAATGCACGCACATTCTGGTTTGGCTCGGTGCAGAAAAGATTCGCCATCACTGTGCTACGTACTTAGATCAGTGCCAGGGAATCTGCAGCAGGTCCCAACCTCCCTCATTGATAACATCTGGGGGCTACACATCTGGATCAAAGCGAACCATATCTTCCAGCTTAGGAGTCTTCGGTGTCTTACTCCTTAGAAGTTGGACCCCTTTACGGTCTTCGTCCGCGGTAGAAAAAAAACCCCCCCCCCTGGGGGAATCTGTTCAAATGCCAAATACAAGCCTTTGGCTAGCAAAAGAAATAAGATTTAAAAAATGGAACCCGTCTCGAAAAAGGATGTTTGTCATAAACCATAGTTTCTACCTTGTTTTCTGAAAATGTCTCAACTTAAAGCACTTTGCAGTTAAAAAAAGGCAAGCTTCCGTCCTATTTCCGTTCACCCCGGCTTCACTATCCGGCTTCTTAGCTCGCATTTGCCGCCTCTACCAGCTCTGTCTGGGGGAAAAAAAAATCTGCTTTTTAATATGCCAAAATGAAAAATAAGCTACTCCTGTTAGGTTCACAGGGAAATTGCTGCCACAGAAGCCAACAAGAAAATCAACCAAAGACTTCTGTAGGTTTAAGAAAGGGGCATTCATTTTTTTTAATTATTACTATTCTTGTGCACTTGGCAAGGTTGTTTTTGTCTTTTTAGGGGGAAGGAAGGATATCCTTTTCCTATAAAAAAAATGTTTCTCATTTTGCAACAGGCTTGATCTTAGCATTGAAATAAACCTAAACTGCAAACTTAATGGCTGCATAAATGTCATAAGGCTGATGTGTTCAAATTAAATTCTCTTTCCTTTCCTTGAAAAGGATCGTCAACTCATAAAACATTTTGTATACACGTTTTATAGTTGACCACAGAAAGAAGGGGGTGGGAGTTTCAAAGAGCAGACGGCAGTGTGGAATCGAAAGTACGTTCCATTCATATTTTCCTCAGAGACTGATTAGATGACTGAAGCTTCTGCCATGCAAAAATCTAATTGGAGAGCAAAATCAATGACTCTTGGCTATGGACGTGTTTTATTGGATGATACACACGAGGGGTGGGGTGAGGGAAGCAGGATCAAGGGTGACAGTGAATTACAAGAGTTGGCTACACCCAGGTTAGTGCCGGACATAGTATGGTAGCTTCCTCATTAGTTTTGGAAGTGTGGCTAGAGGCTCATGATTTAATTGGAGTAACTGCTGGAACCCTGACAATGATCTTATGGCAGTAGAATTATGGGGGTTTCACGTGTTGAAAGAACGCTCAACATTACAAAAGTTCACAATTAGAGGTGGTCCTCGACTTACGACCACAATGGAGCCCAACATTTCTGCTGCTAAGTGAGACAATTTGTAGTGAACCCATTTTATGACCTTTCTTGCCCCATTTGTCAACTGAATCACTGCAGTTGTTGAGTAACATGGTTGTCAAAGGAATCTGGCTTCGCCATTGACTTTGCTTGCCAGAAGGTTGCAAAAAGTGATCACATGACCCCAGGACACTGCAACCATCATAAATACGAGTCTGTTGCCTGCATCACAACCATGGGGATGCTGGAACTGTCATAAGGGTATAAAACAGTTATAAGTCACTTTTTTTCAGGGCAGTTGCAACTTCCAACGACCAAATGAACTGTTCTAAGTTGAGGACTAACTATATAGAAAACTGTAAATGTGCTGCACGCTGCATTCCTCTTTCATCCCAAAATATAGGCATCTGGATTCAGAGAGGTGGATAAACCATGTGGAAGGACTATCATGTTAATCTACAGAGTGGTATTGTAAGCCATAAAATCTATGGCCACAAGGTTTAGCCGAAGGTTGGAGTAACCACTGATGCCTTGATTTGTAATAGTGATCCCATAACCGGCACTGGTGTTTCATACAGAATAGGTCAGGGGTGTCAAAACTCAAGGTCCGTGGGCTGGGTCCATCCCATGGGTCCTGAGATCTGGCCCATGGGGCCCGCCTTGGAAACAGTGAAGGACTGGCACATGGTGCATCTGCCAGAGAAAACAGCTTGGGAGGGCCTCATGCTTGTGTTATCAGTTTTGGGAGGCTGCACACAGGCTGCCCAGTTTAGATTTTAGGTAGTTTTAGACACTAGATATTTAGATTTTAGCACAGCGTTCGGCAAAGGAGACCACAACCTACTTCTTAGTAAGCTAGAAAAAAGTGGAATAGATAGCACCACCACAAGATGGACTCACAACTGGCTGGCAAACTGTACTCAACGAGTAGTCCTCAATGGGTCTAGGTCTACATGGAGGAAAGTAAGCAGTGGGGTGCCACAAGTTTCCGTCTTAGGCCCAGTACTCTTCAATATCTTCATTAATGACTTAGATGAGGGAATAGAAGGGGAACTTACCAAATTTGCAGATGATACTGAGCTGGCAGGAATAGCTAACACCCAAGAAGATGAGCTCAAGATCCAGATGGATCTTGACAGACCAGAACACTGGGCCATATCTAACAAAATGAAATTCAATGTAGAGAAAAGTAAAGTCCAACACTTAGGCCTTAAGAAAAAACCAAAAGTACCCATATAGACTGGGTGAAACCAGGCTCAATAGCAGTAACTGTGAGAGGGATCTTGGAGTCTTAGTGGACAACCAGCTAAATATGAGCCAGCAGTGTGCAGCAGCAGCCAAAAAAGCTAATGCAACCTAAGATGCATTAACAGAGGGATACAATCAAGATCAAGGGAGGTACTAATATCACTCTATAAAGCCTTAGTAAGACCACACCTAGAATGATCATCCAGTTTTGGTCACCACACTATAAAAAAAAATGTTGAGACTAGAAAAAGGAGTAAAAAAAGGAGTAAAATCCCACCACTGCCGGGGAGGGCTCCGGGAGGCTATTGTGGCTGAAAATGGAGCCTCGCCCACTCCATTCCCCCCCAGGTCCAACACAACCCTGATACGGCCCTCAATGAAATCGAGTTTTGACACCCCTGAATTAGGCCATTTGAAGTCGTATGATGTCCACAGGACATGAAAAACCAAAAAGGGTATTTGGCTGATTTAATTGTGGCCAATGGATTATGATCAGTCAACCTTGATACAAAAATACTTCCGATTTTTCAAATAAAACACCCTCACACCTGCGATCAGCAATATTTTTTTTAATAGAGGCCTCTTATGTCATGCAAACAATTGAGCAAATTAGAAAAAATCAAAATACAAAGATAAATCATATGAGTTTACGATTAAAATAAGACAACCACCAACATTCTTCTCCCATGCCAGATACAATAGTAACGTTATAAAAGACAAATGAGGAACGGGGAATGGCTTTGAGTATTTATTGATAGCTTCCTTTCCATGTTTAATTCTGATGTGTTGGCCTGTTTTTGAATTTGTTGCAGGGCAGGGAGGCAAAATGGGGCACCTGGTGCTTGAAAGAATATCCTGCTCAAAATAGATTTTATACCATGCGTTCTTGTCTCTTAAAGATTATTGTGGACTTTCAGAGAGGGAGACGATGTGTATCCAGCCTCTTGCATCCTCTAAAATCTGGGCATTGTCTAAAATCTGGGTTGTTGTTTTTTTTTTGGAGGATTGCAATGGCAGCCAAGGCCAAAAGGAGAATGTTTTCTGGGGACACCATTACGGCCTCTCCATCTTGGGGTGTCAGGATGGACAAAGAACCAAACCAAGATTTCAGGAAGCTTTTAAAGACTTTTCTCGATTGGATCAGACACAAGAATGCTTTTGACATAGCTCCCCCTTTGAATAAATTTTGTACTAAATGATAAGATGGGGAGGGAGCGAAAAAGGGGGGGGGGAAAGAAAACTTTCTACCTTTCTTTTCTATCTGCAGGGGAGATGTGTTCCACAAAGAAAATGACAAAAGCTGTGTCGTTTTGAGGTTCACCAAGAAGTGAACCTCAAAATCGCCTGGCTTTGTGTTGGATAGTTACGAGAACAAACCCCTTTTATTGGCATTACCATCTCAACATGCACTGATTAAACGTGGGCAACGATGCCCAATTATGGTCAGTTCCCCACTATCTGCTTGGTCCTTAAGGGACAGAAGCATCTGGATTTGGGGTGGGTAAAAAGGTATGCATGCCAAACTAAATAAAGACCAGCTGTTAAAGGATCCTAGAGAGACCAAAAAGGGTTGGAAATGAAAGGGGCTTTTAGAAGCAGGTTTTGCTTTATCAAAATACATATATATAAAAACACATTGTAAAATATTTTTAAAACCCTGATTAGAAAAGCCTTACCAAGATGTTTTGTATCCTTGAGTATAAAAGAGGGTCAAAGGCCTGAGCTTTTGAGCCCTTCCTTTCCTAAAGGATAACAAATCTAAGAAATAAGAAAGAAAATGGCTGGAGGACCTCCCTGAGATTAAAAAATTAAGACGCCGAGATTTGCTAGACCGGCTCTTCAGCTGGAATGCATTGGGTGGCCCATCACAGCTGAGGTCGAGGCGGGAGTGATAAAAACTTCTCCTTCGTGGAACTGGGGCACGTAAACAGCAGCAAACGTAGTTGTGTTGTAGCCCTGAGGCGGTGGAGGCAGCTGGTGGACGGGGCCAAGACCATGGGGCGGAGCTTGGAGTGGCCCATGAGGACAAGCTTGGGGTAGAATGGGGCCATCGGACTCATCCCGAGACCCAGCTCCTGAGTTGCGCTTGCCCTTCTGACGGCGGTTGCAAAACCAGACACGTACTACCTACAGGCATGAGAGACAGGAGACCAAAGCAGATGTAAGTTATAGTAATAGCATTTAGACTTATGTACCGCTTCACAGTGCTTTTACAGCCCTCTCTAAGCGGTTTACAGAGCCAGCATATTGCCCCCCAACGATCTGGGTCCTCATCTTACCAACATCAGAAGAATGGAAAGCCGAGTCAACCTTGAGGGTTGTGAGATTCGAACTGCCAAATTGCAGGCAGCCGACAGTCAGCAGAAATAGCCAGTAGTCCTGCCCTCCAACCGCTGCGTCACCACAGCTCTTAGCAAGAGCACTTGAGACTTATATACTGTCCTATCGTGCTTTATAGCACTTTTGATTTACAATGTCCCCAACACTCTGGGCCCTCATTATACTGACCAAGGAAGGATGGAAGGAAAGATGGGTGGAGCTGTTCAGGATCGAACTCCTGGCTGTGGGCAGAGTTTGCCTGAAATAGCAATTGGACTTATATACCGCTTCGCGGTGCTTTACAGCCCTCTCTAAGCGGTTTACAAAGTCAGCAATATTGCCCCTCAACAATCTGGGTTCTCATTTTGCTGACTCGGAAGGATGAAAGGCTGAGTCAACCTTGAGCCTGGTGAGATTTGAACTGCCAAATTGCAGGCAGTCAGCAGAGGTAGCCTGCAGTTCTGCACTCTAACCACTGCGCCACCAAGGCTTATGGGGAGGGACAGATCACTACGCTAATGCTCTCTGCAATGGCCTTCTCCCCAAAGCTCCTTGCACAGCCCATCCTCTAGAAGGGCTCTACATGGCCTGCCCTTTGAAGAAACTCTTGAGGTTTATCCTGGGGTTTAACAACCCTACATCAACTGAAGAGGGCGGCCATAGCTCTCTCAACACTTAGTTCCTATCCTTGAAATGGGAGTCACGGGAGATTTTAAATGACAATGCAGAACTGAAGAAGCTTCTTGGATGAGAAGCGAAATGTCTTCAAGCAAAACAAAGAAAATCCAGCTGCCTTTTGGGAAAAAAAAAAAAAAAACACCTTTGGGATAGCCATGATCTGGATAACTGAGAATCTCCACAGACAAATGTTGAAGGGGGCATCCCAACTGGCTTTACACATGGCAATCAAGCTTGGTTTATTTCATTAGGTGGAACTTGGGTTTAATAAACCACCAATGATTCAAATTTCCAATGAAGGAGGATGTTTGTAGCTCAGGCTTGAAATGAGGGGACCTTGTTGGTCTCGGAGTTTGGTTGTTTTCTTGCAGGCATTTCATTACCCAACTTGATAACATCATCAGTGCTAGTCTGATGATGTTACCTATTCTGGGTACTGAAACATCTGCAAGAAAAACAACCAAACTCAGAGAGCACCAAGGACCCTTCACGATTCAGTCTGCACCAGCGAAGCAATAATCCATGGTTTCCAGCTGGCAATGATTAGATTCTCGCAACACACTAAGCTTAAAAACAACCAGTCATATGAACTGTAAGGAAATGTGAACCCAATGAAAACAAGACCATAATAAAGCTTGTCAGCTTTGTCAGAGTATATTCATGAACTGGAATAGAGCATGGTGACAAGGTCAGCCAATGAATAAGCATAGCAACTAAATCAGCCAATGAGGACTGTTTGGGAACTGAAACTAGCCTAGGCGTGGCCCTCTATTAAGCTCTGCAGCTATGTTAAGATCTGTCTGTTGAAGATGAAACTGCTTCTCTCCTCTGCTGTGTGTCTTGCTTGCCTGCTGGACTAAAATGAAACGGATGTCTGTTTCTGAGCTGAAGTTGAGTTGCTGTTCTGTTCCGAACCTGTGACATGCCTGCTTCTATTTGAGTTTGCTCCATCTTGGAGAAATCTACAACTGGTACTGTAAAATTTACTTTATATGTTTATAAAGAAGTTAAATGAAACCTCAGCTATCTGTGTTTATTTTTCTGGACCACACCAGAGTGCTTTGGACATGCATCAGATACCGACACAACAATTTGTAGCTTGAGTACTGTGTCATTTGTAAATGAGCAACAAGGATGCAAAATGGCCACAACTGATACAATCCAGAAGACCGAGCACTCTCGGAATTGTCCTTCTTTCCTTCAGGATTAGAATCCAAACCATTAGATGAAAGCAAATTGGGAAAGAGTACATATAGATTTGAAATATGTATGCAGGAAGTCCTCGACTTACGACCATAAGTGAGCCCAACATTTCTGTTGCTAAGTGAGACAGTTCTGTGAATTAGGTGGCTGGAAATATCCAGAATGAACTATCACTCTAATCTTCTTTGGTCCCAGGACAAAAAAAGAATTTTAAATTTCTCATTGTCTGCTAAGGCAAAAATAAATAAATGAATGAATGAATGAATGAATGAATAAATAAATAAATAAATAAATAAAATAAACATATAAAAGTGTTTTGTTCTTTTGGAATTCAATTCATTCAAAAATGTCAGTCTGATTTCTTCCAAGCTCTGAATCAAAGTGTGCGCACTTTGAATCAGAGAACAAAATCTGACCCTGGAGAGCTAGGATTTCGTACACCGAGGTGGTGGCTGCTCTGGGGGAAATGCAGTAAGACGGGAGGAAGGGGTCACTCACATCCTTCTCCAGGCAGAGGTCGTCAGCAATCTGTGAAATCTCCTGCAGGTTAGGCTTGGGGCAGCGCAGAAAGTACGACTCGAGTGAACCCCGCACGTTGTTCTCAATGCTGGTGCGCTTGCGTTTCCGAGCCTGGATCATGGCCGACTCCATGGAGCACAGTTGCTGCACAGAGGACGAGAGCTATGTTTGGGATCACCGCTTGGAGTGCACAACAACCCCTTCTGACCCACCCAATTAAGACAGCGCCTTCTTCACCTCCGCTAAAAGTTATCATGGCCACGGAGGGAGCAAAAAATAATGGCTTCGGATGTCACAGAACGAAGGCAAATATACGTGTCCCAGGATAACGCTGCAGGATCCAATCTGGGTCGGTCACCGGAACCAGCGGTTTTGTCTTCCGAGTGTTCGGACTCATGCTGGAGCCCCTCTGCTGGTTCCGGTGACCGACCCAGATTGGGTCCCGCTTCAGATATCTCCAGCATCTGCTACTTACAAGATTAAGCAATTCTATGATGTGATAAGTCCCATTGCAACAATCTAAACGTCTCCCTTGGCTACCTTTTGGTTTTTTTAACCCTCTATCTTTGTCATTTCTGAATAGAGGTAATGTTCGACTTATGATCACAGTCGAATTTCAGCATTTCTGTCACCAAGCAGCACAGTTGTTCTGTGCATAACACTGGAATTAATATTCCTTTTTTTCGCCATGGTTATGAAGCGTAGGGCTGCAGATTCACTGTTAAGTGCGAGCCATATGGCCATTAAGTGACTCTGGTTTCCCTTGTTAACTTTGCTTTCAGAAGACAGTCAGGAAGGTTGCAAAAGGCGATCACATGACCAAAGGATGTTGCTACCATTGTAAATGCATGATGATTGCTGACGCCTGAAATTTGACCATGTGACCATGGAGGTTGCAGAGACAGTTTTTAAATCACTTTTTTTCAGTGCTGTTGTAACTCTGATCACTAAATGAATGGTTGTAAGTCTAGGCCTGCCTGTCCTAGCACCCTAACATTATCCCATTACCCCATTGAAACCTGCTGCCCTCTCTCCTCCATTCTGTAAAGCCCTCCTTTTGACCCATGTTTCAATGAGCGACATATCCAAACTGGATATTCCTTTTACATTCAAACCTACAAATCTTTCTAGTTGCCAATTTCCTCTACTCTCTCCAATTTTGCAACCTCCTCCTTCCAAAATTTCTTTCACATGTCAAGTTAAATGAACAACTCTGCTAAATTAAGTCCACCAGATACTTTTAGAAAGCTCACAAGCCCACATAGGTGGTTTATTGCTCTGTTCTACTGTTAATCAACCAGCTGTTATTTAAAATCTGCTACCCATGATTCAGGAAGAGTAAAGGTAAAGGTTCCTCTTGCACATAAGTGCTAGTCGTTCCTGGCTCTAGGGGGCGGTGTTCATCTCTATTACAAACCAAAGACGCTGTCTAAAGACGTCTCCATGGTCATGTGGCCGCCATGACTAAACAACAAAAGCACGCGGAATGCTGTTACCTTCCCACCAAAGGTGGTCCCTATCTCTACTTGCATTTTTACATGCTTGTGAACTGCTAGTTTGGCAGAAGCTGGGACCAGTAATGGGAGCTCATTCAGTTACGCGATGCTAGGGATTAAAACTGTTGACCTCAACAAGCTCAGTATCTTAGCCGCGATCACAAAGTAGTAACCATGGATAACTTGGGTCTACTTGAAATTGTCTAGTCCCCTTTCAAAATTATCTAAATTGGCAACTATCACCATGTCTGATGGCAGTGACTTTCACAGTTTAACCCTGGGTGGTGACATGCTTCTGAATCTCTCTGGAACTCCTTTCTAAAGGATGGTCCTGACCCTTTCCTAACAAAGGAATATCCGTGTCATGTTCATACCTTTTTCCAGCTCTACAATATACTTTTGGAGATTTCAAAGTTGATACAATATTCCAAGAGTGATCTTTCCATTCATTGTTACATTTAATTCTAAATTCCATTCTCAGTGATTCCAAGCATAGAATGTCCCCTTTTAAAGCAGCAAACTGTGAGTTAACATGTCATCCACCATGATCCCCAAATCAGGGCCCTCTCAAGTCCCAATACTGGGTGTGCAAGCTGGATTTTTCGTGCCAGTGTGCATCAATTTTCATTTACATGTATGTATTGAACTGCATTTGCTTCTCTGAAGTCCATTCACCAGCCTGGAAAAATCCTTATGGGATTTTCTGTACTCTCATTTAGATTTTACTATCCTGGATTGTGTCTAATACCGTCAACAAATGTGGTCTCCTTATTTTACTGTTCACCTGAACATATAGAAACTATTTAAAAAGCAATTTAACCATGAAGAACTCTTTTCGAATCTCTAATTTGAAAAAAGGTTCGTTTTTATTTTTCTGTTTTTCTAGGCAGCATCTCTCTTTTATCTTATGACTGTTGAATTTTTATTATAAACTTTATACAAGAGAAACTCAAAAGCTTTTTGAACACCCAGGTATGCTGTCTATTAAATTACCCCATCTATATTTTTGCTGACATCTTAACAAGAAAGTGAATGAGACAAGACTTTGAGGGGGGCATGTTAGTTATTTTTCACCAAATTCAGAAAGTTACCCAGAATGGATATAAAGCTGATTTTTAATTAATCCATTCGGCTTCTCGCTTCATTTTTATTTCAGTTCATCAGATTTCCTTCTTGAGAAAGCTAGGATGTTCTACATCAGGGGTGTCAAACTCGCGGGCTGCGGGTTGGATGCATTGTGCACTGGCCAAAGCCACACCCAGTTTAGCAAAGGGAAAAAGTCACGATAAATCATGTGGCAATAATGTGATGGTGCGAGTTTCACACCCCTATTCTACATCTACAAAAATGAAGGCAAGAATAAATACCTTTATTTGGTTTTTCTGTAATTTCTTCTCTCCTCTTTTAGTGCACCTTCAAATTCTGTCTTGACTTCCTGTTAACTTCCCTTTCCACAATATGCATAGCTTTTTATTGGTCACTGTGTCTTTTTTGAGTTGAATTGTTTTGTAATTTTTATAAAATGCGTATTTTTGGCTATTTCAGTTTGCGTAATTAAAAAGTGTGGATTTTAATGCTGCGGTAGCATATTTACAGAACATTCAACTGATTACTAAAGGAATTAAGGAACACAATTAAAGAGCTTCAAATATTGAAATGATCGAGATTCCTCTAGATTGATCATACCCTCCTACAGAACCATTCAGGTCCCAGTGAATGAATGAATGAAAGAATGAATCTGCAGAAATACTGAATGGAGGACGCTGATTCGTATAACCAAATTGTATCTTTGATGAGGAATATAGCAAAAATTCATACAATTTCCTTTGCCACTACAACTAAAATCTAGACGCTGCAATTTTTTCACCAGCCTGCTCTTCCCATGCTTAGAACGTAGAATCACAGGACTGGAAGGGACCTGGGAGGTCTTCTAGTCTAACCCCCTGCTTGAGCAAGCAAGAGACCCTATATCTTTCCAGACAAGTGGCTGTCCAGTCTCTTCTTAAAAAGCCTCCAGTGATGGAGCAACCGCAACTTCTGAAGGCAATCTATTCCATTGGTTGATTGCTCTCACTTGTTAGGTGTAGGATGAGGGTGGTTCATTCTCCGAGATTGTGGGTTGGTTTCCAAACATTTCATTACCAGGCTAGGTAACTGTCATGCCCCTGTCGGAGTCTGACTAAGAGGAGGAAGCCAAACAGGTGACAGGGAGTGGGAGTGTGGCTCCTTTGGCTGTGGAAGAAACTGGGGAAGGGCAAAGTCCAGCTGGGCAGAGCAGGGGAGAGGTAGAGCAAGGAGAGGGAATTCAGAGGAAGACCCTGGCCTACCCCCCCCTCTTCATCCTAGGGCATGCAGGGAGGAACAGAGAAGGAAGCAATGTGAGTTGCATGGCTTATGGGGGAGGAAAGGGCCCTGATTCCCTTCATTAGCTGCAGCTGGGAACACAGTGTTTAAAAGAGGACACTGCACACAGCAAGCTGTTGGGAGCAAACGTGACTTTATCTTGCATGTGACTTTATCTTGCATCATTATGGCTTATCTGTGTTCCTGTTGTCTTCCCAATTGTGTGAGTTTTGCTGTGCTTTCAAGTCTGAAATTCCTTCTCCTGCCCTGTCAAGCAAATTACTTCAGCTTGGTTTGTTTGGATTTTTAGTTACAGTTTGTATGTGCCTTGTTTTGGACTGAATTTTCTAAAAGTGAAAGGCTGTTCCTGGGAGAGTTTTTCTCCAGCCAAAGGTAACGTGGACATTGGGGGCAAACTTGGCGATAATAAAGGGACTCTTATTGTTTATTTGACTGTGTTGCCTTTGTGCTATGCCCCGGGTCTTCACAGTAACATCTTCAATGGACACTCCTATACCTGAAGCCTTTATAAGTAGAGGAATACTGACACTGACATCCTACAAACTGAAGATGTTACCTAGCCTGGTAATAAAACATTCTGAAGCCAACCCACAAGCTCGGAGGATGAACTTTCACCCTCAAAATAATATGTATTCCTGCTTTTATTTGGGGTCAATCTCATCATTTAGGAGATGCACTGGAAAACATTCCAATGAGCAGAACCTTTGAAATATCAATTTTTGTGTGTGATGTTCTGGATCAACCCAATTCTGAATAGTGCTCTTTTCATTTCAAATGTTAAAACAAAACCCTTTAAATTTTATACTCCTTGGGAAAGAGGGAAGTTCACATTTGCCTAGAACTCTCAACAAAAGGCCATTATTAATAATTATTGGTACCAATGAATAAAACTTAGTCTCCCAAATGAAGAATTCGTTCAGGTCCTGGAGACAGGATAGCCATTCATCCATCCTAGGAACTCACCTCCTGCAAATTCTCGTTACTGTCAGCTTCTTGAAGCCAACGCTGAAGGAGGGGCTTCAGTTTACACATGTTCTTGAAGCTGAGTTGCAAAGCTTCGAAGCGGCAGATGGTGGTTTGACTAAACATCTTCCCTGCATGAATTAAGTGGAAAAACAAGAACAACCAGATCAATATTTAGAAGAGGAATCTAGTACAGGGGTCTCTAACCTCAGCAACTTTAAGACTTGTGGATTTCAACTCCCAGAATTTTTCAGCCAGCTGGCTGAGAGTTGAAGTCCACAAGTCTTAAAGTTGCCAAGGTTGGAGATCCCTGATCTAGTAGGTCAGATGTTAATTCTATGGGTCTCAATCTCTCAGTCTCATTGACTTCAAGGGGCTTTTTGTAAAGCCTTCATGCTTTGTAGCAACTTAAGAAAAATAGGGAATATTCAATATTGTTGGCAACTACTTTGCTAATAATTCAAGTGTTGGAAGAATCTTTGAAAGCCATCTCAGCCAACTTCTTGCCCAGTGTGTTTTCCATACATTTTAGATTCAAATGCACCAATTATTTTCAGTAGAAATCAAAGTAAAATTAGACTGTCTACTTCAAAGAAAGGAAGGAAGTAAAGAAAGAAAGAAAAGAGGGAGGGAGAGAGAGAAAGGAAGGGAGGGAGAGAGTGAGAGATAGAAAAAGAAAGGAAGGAAGGAAGGAAGAGAGAAAGAAAAGAAGAAAGGAAGGAAGAGAGAGAGAGAGAAAGAAAGAAAATAGATAAGATTCCAGGTCACAGAAAAATTCCTACAACAAGAGTAGACAGTGAGAAATGCCTCTGAAAGTGCTACAAGAGATTTAAATGATTGGATTAATCAACACACTTAAAAAAATATTTCCCTGGAAATTAGGTGGCAGTTACAACTTTTAATATAAAAGCTATAAAAGGAGCATTCCTTGTTAGATAACAATGTCTTTAAAGAAGAGATGTTTCTCACTATGGAACTATTGTTTGGACTAATGGGTCAACCTTATCAGCAGATCAAGATTAATTCCAATTCAATGCAACACATCTCTTCAGCTCAGAGAAACAAAAAAGCTTCTCTCCAACTCTTTTGTTCCACAAGTTCTATCATTCTGAGCCAGGGCTCTTCAAATGCCACAGAAAGACTCTTAATCTTAGTTGAGGCAAAAAGTTGAGTTTCTTCTCATCCTAGCAAAAAAAACACCCCCCAAAAAAGGTTCATTTATTTGATAGTTTACAAACCTAAAAAGTCAAGAGCTTGTACCTACCATACAGTAAACCCAGAGCCAGTCCTACGTCTGCCTGAGTGAAGCCCAGGGTAATTCTTTTGTGCTTCAGTTCCTTAGCAAATTGTTCCAGCTCTTCTGTAGTAGTTGTTTCCTAAAAGGGAAAAAAAGCAAAGAAAAAGTAGCACTTTGATAGCTGTCCATTTCAAGACAGCAATAAGGCCTTTTTAATGCACATTCATTTTTCAGAAAAGTTAGAACTTTTGGCTAAATGTCTATGGAGTTTCTCAATCATCCAGGTCATGGTTGCCCCAAAGGTGGTTTTTTTGTTTTGTTGGGTTTTTTTTTTTGCAAAGGGCAACTGGACTTCCTTGGTGTTTCCTTTGAAAATACTTCGCTTCTCATCCAAGAATCTTCTTCTATTCAGTTCAAAACTGAATAAGCTTCTTGGACGAGAAGCAAAACATTTTCAAAGAAAAAAAAATAACCTCCAAGAGAAGTCCAGTTGCTTTTTGGAAAAGGAATACCTTTGGGACAACTGCTCTCCCTCATCTTGAATTCATTTGGGCGATTTTTAAATTTTTTGCTCCTACTACCTCATCTGGAATATACCGTATATTTGCTTATTTTTAAAATTGTAAAAAAAATAAAGGGGGAGGGCAGGTTTAATTCCACCTTTCTATATAGAAGCTCCCTGAGTGATTTTGAACCAGTCACTATTTCTGGTTTGGTTCTGCAACCCAACAAGACAGACACAAACTTCAGAGGAGAATTAGGACTGCAGAAAAAACAATTGCTACCTTCAATCGGGACCTGTATACTGCAGTCAAAAAGAGGGCTCTGAAAATATTTACAGACCCCTCATATTCCAGACAAAAACTGTTTCAGCTCCTTCCCTCAAAACAAACTGCACACCAGAACAGCTGGACACAAGAACAGTTTTTTCCCCGAAAGCCATCACTCTGCTAAACAAATAATTCCCTCAACACTGCCCAATTACTTACAAAGTCTGCATTACTATTACTATTAATCTTCTCATCACTCCTTATCACCCATCCCCTCACATATGACTATCATTAAGTGTTGTACCTTATGATTCTTGACGAATGTATCTTTTCTTTTTTATGTACAGCGAGAGCATTTGCACCAAGACAAATTCTTTGTGTGTCTAATCACACTTGGCAAATAAAGAATTCANGAACCTGATGAAGAAGGGATTGACATCTAACCATAAAACAAATGTTAATATATATATATATTATATAATTATATATAAATGTACTTTTATCCTGATTAGTATAAAAGGGAGATTGTATATGTACCTACATGATGCAATGTGTGTGTGTGTACACATTACATCATGTAGGAACATATACAATCTCACTCTTATACTAATCAGGATAAAACCACCAAACTCAAGACTTGAGAATAATGGTTTTAATTCTTATAATCTGTTTAAGAGCTGATGTTGAAAGAGACCTGAATGAAAAGATTCCATGCCAGACTATGGGTAGTTTGTAAATCAGAGGAATCCAATGGATTCCTTTCAAATCACTAGAAATCAATCACATCAACAGATCTCAATGCTTCTTCATACCTGAACCTCTCCCTGCTGGAGTGATTTATTAAATTTCTTGCTACAAGGCAGAGTTCAAGCTCAGATATCACTTTCATTGTTTCTAATCTATTTCTTTCTCACTCTTTGGAGCAGTCACAGTAGATAAATCTCCAGCAGACAATTCCAATCTCCTGCAGACAATCCCGGGGACAATCACACATTTATGATAAGAAAAGGAATCCAACCAACAGGCTTGGCTTTTTTTTTTTTTTTGTATTGCTTCCAAAAATAGTAACCACCCAATCTTTCTAGCCTGGAGCTTCCTTAATTGCCCATCAGAGTTAATCATATCTACTCCAGAAGAAATCTGCCAGGTTTTTCATCCCCTCAAGCTCACATTCTTCTTAACTATCAAGTACAGACTCCAAGGGATAGTTAAAATAAGACTGTGGAAAGAACAACTGCAACCAGCAATTGCCTTCCACAGAAGACTTGCATATTGTGTGGGTCAGAAGGAGAAAATATCTGCAGATCCCCCTCACATCCTGGACATTAAAGTGTTGCTATAGGGCACCGCAGGCCAAAAGCAATGCCATTCCTCTGCCGATCATCTAATTCTCACCATGCTGTCTAATGTCTATGCACGCATATCCATGAAGTATGGCTGTAATATTACTATTTAGCCTTTTGATTATCATTTTTCCTTTCCTTTTTATTGGTATTAAAAAAAAATAAGTATTGAGTGCTTCTGTACAAGTTTGTGTATCTAATTACACTTGGCTAAATAAAGTATTCAATTCAATCCGATCCAATCCAATCTTGTTTCTGCTGCAAATAGCATGATGGCTAGCATGATGCTTGATTCTTCAATCAACCAGAATAAGGGAAGGGATCTTGGAGGTCTCTGAATCCAAACCCTTGGCTCAAGCAGGAGACCCTATAGGACCATTTCAGACAGGTGGCTGCCCAGTGTCTTCTTAAAAAAACCCAAGTGAATGAAGCCCCCACAACTTCTGACGGCAAAGCTGTTCCACTGGTTAATTGTCTTCCCTGTTAGGAAGTTTCTTCTTAATTCCAGGTTGCTTCTGTCCTTGATTAGTTTCCATTGTTTCCTGTCCTGCTTTCTGGTGCTTTGGAGAATAGCTTGACTCCCTCTTCTTTGTGGCAGCCCCTCAAATACTGGAATACTGCTATCATGTCACCCCGAGTCCTTCTTCTCTCTAAACGAGCCACACCCAGGTCCTGCAACCATTTTTCATATGTTTTAGTCTCCAGGCCTTTAATCATCCTAGTTGCTCTTCTCTGCACGTTCTCAGAGAATCTTCTCTGATTCTGCAGGGTCTGGGGGCTGTGAAAGGGGTTTGCAGAGGGTATGGCTCCTCCTGAGATCTATTCTGCTCCAATGATCTCTTGCAGCAATGAGCCTCCATTCTCCAGTAGAGTGTTCTCCACCCAACTCATCATGAATTGAGATGAGCTGGAGATTGTGAAAGTCGAAATCTCAACCTTGGAGGGTTCAAAATTTGGAAAAATTGAGCAAGATAACCACGCCTGGAAGCTTATACTCCTTCGAAATAGCCACCCTACATTGTGCAGGGGTGAAGAACAAGCCAAGGTCCAAGCCCAGATTCCTTCCATAGGCTGGAGGCCAATCCCAAGGTCTACCTTGCCCGAGGCAAGAGGATGAACTCTTTCAAGGCACCAACAAAAGTGCTTTAGCACTACAAGTGGCTCTCCAAAATCCTTAGCCAGACATTACTGGGAGAGGGGGGTGGTGTTGGAAGCCCCTGGGGGAATGTCGCTTCCGGGGAGGAGGGGTAGGAGCAGGAGGGGTCTTGATTGAAAGCCCCAGAGGCAGGATGGAGCAGACAAGATAAAGCATCTTGCAAGGGTTGTAGGGCAGACATCAGATCCACAAGGGTGCAATTGTTTGTATATGTTGCCAAAAAAAAAAAAAAGGCCAGGGAAAGCCATACCAGATCCTCCTGATATGGCAAACTTAATACGCAGACTGAGCTTGCGTTGGCCTTAACACCATATGGTTTTCACTGTGATGTGAAAACTAGGTACTGTATAAACCATGGTCTACGGCTTAAGTAAACCCAGATGCTATTGTTTGTTCAATGAACTATGATCTTCTGGTGCAGGTCTACCTTCATTCATGGAAGCTCACGCTGCAAATTTGATCCCAACTCAACCTAATCTCTTCCCTCTCTCTCTCCCTTCTCCACACCCTCTCCCTCTTTTTCTCCCTCCCCTTCTTCTCCCCCCTTCCTTCCACCCTCTCTCTCCCTCTCCCTCCATTTTTCTTTTTCTACTCCCTCTTTCCAACTCCCTCTCCCTCCCCCCCCCTTCCATAACATAAGAGCACCTGTCTTTTGAATTTACATTGTGAAAATCTGCATTGATCTTATCTTCAGTATTGCCTGCGGGATTGCTGATTGGGTGACCAAACCTTATCTCTAAACATACTCTGAATATTTTAATATTTAGAAACATAGAAACACAGAACACTGGCAGCAGGAAAAGATCTAGTAGTTGTTCATCGAATCTGGCCTTTGAGTTTGTTTTGTTTATTTATTTGTTTATTATTTTAATATTTTATTTTACTTTTCATTCCCTTAATATAAGTAGTCCTCAACTTATAACAGTTCATTCAGTGACCATTCAAAGTTACAATGGCACCGAAAAATGTGATTTATGACCATGTTTCATACTTACAAAATGGTTGACGGCATCCCCATGGCCACAGGTGATCAAAATTCAGATATTTGACTATTGGCTCACGTTTATGATGGTTGTATTGTCCCCGAGGGGGGGTGTCATGTGATCCCTTTTTGCGACCTTCTGACAAGCAATGTCAACGGGGAAACCAGATTTAACAACCATGTGAGCAATGTAACAACTGCAGTGATTCACTTAACAACTGTGGTCGCAAAACGGGGCCAATTCACTCAACAACTGTCTCACTTCACAAGAGAAATTTTGGGCTCCACTGTGGTCATAATTGTGGTTAAGTTAGTAACAAGGTTTGTAAGCTTGTGACTAATGGCTTCCCCATTGACTTGGCTTGTCAGAAGGTCACAAAAAGGGGACCCCCCGGGACATTGCAACCATCATAAATATGAGTCAGTTGCCAAATATCCAGATTTTGATCCTGTGATTATGGAGATGCTGCAATGGTTGTGTGAAAAGCGGTCATAAATCATTTTTTTCAGGGCCGTTGTAACTTTGAACGGTCACTAAATGAAGTGTTGAAAGTTGAGGACTACCTGTACAGTCCTTCAAATATTGCAATAGTTTTTTAGTTTCCCTTCCCTTCCCACTTGTCATTTCTCCTCTAGGCTAACCCCACCAACTGTCCTTCATCCTTTCTTCACAGATCATAATTTTCCACGCTGGTGATCTCTCTCTTCCTCTGAATTCATTACAAATTGTCCCTTTTCCATTTCACCATCTGGAGCCGGACCAAGACACAGAATTCTGGGTAAGGTTTGATTAATGCACAATAAAATGGAATACTTTAATTTGGAAACCTATCTGTCAGGTTTATTCCTTATTCCTCAGATTCAGAATAGTGTCAGGTGGTGCTCCATTCAAAATCCAAGAAAGAAATGCTTAGACTCCATTCATTCGAGAAAAGATATCTTTTACTGGAAATCAAGTGGTAGCATCAAAGGGATTCTGAATCTGAGGAACTGCGCCTGAAAACCACATATACATAGTGATGGCAACGTTCCCAACCCCAATAGTTCAAACTGTCCATCCAATTAAAGTTGTATATATTGTCACGTGGGGCATCTTCAGGTGGTGATGCAGGCATCTGTCCATTGACTTTGGCCTATTTTGATAAAGAGTTGCGCCTGCGCATAGCACAGCAAAGAAGCACAAACACAACTTATACAGTTCATCTCTAAACCTCCAGTACATTTTCCACACCCACAAAGCCCGATTATTTCACCCCTCCCCGATTACTATGGCAGCCGAAAGATGCAAAGCAAAGGAAAGAAATCTTGAAGGCTGACACTAACTAATTTTAAAAAATGCTAGTATTCTTAACACAACCTTTTTTTGCAGTTGGATGCCACTGTTGATTGACATTTAGCTTAATGTTAATTAATAGTCCCAATATTTCTCCTATTACAAGGTAAATATTCTTCATCCCATCTCTGTGTATTTGGTCATTTGAGGACAGGAAATACAGCATTTTAAATTTTTATCTGCTAAACTTCACTTCTTAGTTCAGCTGTTTATTCTTCCAAAAACCACAGCATTCTAGATTTTTTTTTTCTTTTTCTGAATTATATTTAGCAAGCCAAGTTTGGTTTTTTGAGAACCTTCTAACTCGGCCTTCCCCAACACATTTTGAATTACGAGTCTCATCCCCCAAGCTATCATTTCAAAGAGTAAAAACAAGCTACACGGTGCCCTAAGACATCTAAATATCCAGACTGAGGAACAATCATTGAAATAATTGATAGAAAGGGTGAAGAATACTTTCACGCAGGCAGAGAAACTCTCGGTCAGACTATTGCTCAGTTCTGAGGTTCAACCCAATGAATCCATCCAAGGTTGACTCAGCCTTTCATCCTTCAGTCGTCAGTAAAATGAGGACCTAGATGGTTGGGGGGCAATAGGCTGGCTGTGAAAACCACTTAGACTTATATACCCCTTCAGAGTCCTCTCCAAATGCTCTTGCTATTCATCCCTGTTAATTCTAATTTTATTGACCCCTGTTAATTCTAATTCTCTTTTTAGGTTTTTTTAAAATGTTTTTGCAGCTTTTATTTTATTGTAAGCAGCGGATGGCAAGATGGGCAACACACACCTACACACCCACACACACAGAGCGAAATATCACTCATGCATCACCAAAAATCTCCAGAACCGTAAAGCCTACAAACTTGAAATTTGGCACCTATGTTACTCTTGGCTTCTAGGTGCTCACTAAGAAAGGATTTTTCGAAATTGACCATCACAGCATTTGTATTTCATATCTTTTTATTAACCTGCTCTGATGCTAACTAAGGAGTTCTATTCACCCTCCCCACCTGAAAATAAATCTCTTCCAAATGCAAAACACAAGCAGAGGAGGAGTTTCAGTTTTAGTTTCACAGCACAAAGCAGCTTTAGTACAGAACAGTTGAGCTAAGCCACGCCCAGGCACCTTGCTGTCTCCTTCTTGCTCACACAGCAAATACTGCTTCAGTTTCCAAACAGCCCTCAACTCTCTCACACACTGACGGGACAGGCAGAGGCAAAAAAAAATTCCCCTTATTTTCCTCCCCAAAAACTAAGCACGACCACATAGTTTTGTACCGAAGCACGGGTATTTAGCTAGTAAATTTAATAAAACATCACCACCATCAGAGGTTCATCTCTCCAACTGCTTAACCACAGGGGGAACTGGAGAGAGAATATTATTTTTGTTGAGTGTTTATGCTGGGTTTTTTTTTTAAAGAAGTACACCTTTCCATCCCCCAAATCAGAAATACATTCCTAGGTTTATCTACTGTGATCTGTGTTTTGTTTTTATTGTTTACCTAGAGGAATAAGCATCAACTCTCCAAAATTTATAAACCTTGACTTTAATTTCAATACCCAACTCTGATGGATAGCTCTTGGAGTCAAGCAAAATTCAATGGATTTGAGAAGACTGCTCTTCCTGTCTGGTTCTGCAGAAAACAATCTGATTACAGACAGAGATTTATTTGGGAAGATTGATAGTACTCTGTCCAGTTATTATGACATTAGCGGGGGGCTTAAAAATCAATTTGACCAGCTCCTGCTCAGAAATTCAAGTTGGATTTCTTGGCTTTGTTGATAGATCTTGACTTGAGAACAGAGAAAAAGGGGGAGGCATTGAGTTGCTTCTTTTCTCTGGAAACCTGACTTTAAAAAAAAAAGAAAAGAAATGCCACACAATTGCTTTCTCTGGGCTTTGAGAGCAGGATCACAGTGTTTCATTAATTAATGTTCCCCAAGGAATGAGAAACTTCAAAGAGTTTTACTCAACCAGGCCAAGGGCTGATCTGGTCCACCACTCTGTATATCTCACAGTAGGCAGTCAATATACATCCCAAAAACACACAAACATGAATAGAGGATCCCCAGCAGCTGCTATTTCAGAATAGCAAACAGCCCTGAAGACCCGACAGCTGTTGATTTTTCTTGTCTTTCTTGGACTTCTCCAATCCTCTCCTTAAAAAACTTCCACACTGATGACCATCATCACCCAATGGCTGTGAATTTCACACCAGGCATGGCATAAAAAAAATATTCTGCTCATTGATCCTGAATCATTCCACTATCCAGACTGACTCAGGGCAGCTTAGATAATCTCCAAAGATGATTATGAAGTTAGAAAGAATGCAGAAAGAAAAAAGAAAGAAAAAAGAATGCCAATGAATGAGACAGTTAGAAAGGTTGTCCTATATGGAAAGGCTACACAATAATTGTGTGTTTTCTCTGGCTTTAAAAAAAACAACAACAACTTTGATAGCTTAATAGAACAGAATTCTTTATTGGCCAAGGATGATTGGGCACACAAGGAATTTGTCTTGGTGCAAATGCTCTCAGTGTAAATCAAAGAAAAGATACATTCATCAAGAGTCAAGAATAGGTTACTAATAAGTAATCAAATCATATAAGGAAACAATAAAAAGTTGTAAAGAGATAAGCAACATGGATATAGTCATAAGTGATAGGTACTAGTAAGGATGAGAAGAATAATAGTAATACAGTCTTACTAAATAGTTTGACTGTCGTGGGAATTAGCTGTTCAGCAGAGTGATGGCGTTTGGTCAAAAACTGTCCTTGTGTCTTGTTATTCTGATGTGCAGAGCCCTATAGCATAATTTTGAGGGTAGAAGTGGAAACCATTTATGTCCAGGATGTGAGGGAGTAATATGAAATCAATGCATGATATAGAAAACAGTAAGGTTTTATTCCTCCCAGTGTTAGATTTCTGTCACTCATTGAAATGAAATATTCGGTGATTCAGGATCAATGAGCAGAATAATTTTTATGCCATGCCTGGTATGAAATTTACAGCCATTGGGTGGTGATAGTCATCATTGTGGATGTTTTTTAAAGAGAGAATTGGAGAAGTCCAAGAAAATATATACATATATATATATATATACACACACACAGAGAGATGAACACAATACAGAAGACTGATGATGGCAGATGAGATTCTGCCGAAACATTGCTACAACTTTAAAAGCACAACTATAATGGGAAAATACCCGAACAAAGCTGAATATCACACACACACACACACACACACACACACATATGTGTGTGTGTGATGGCAGATGAGATTCTGCTGAAACGTTGCTACAACTTTAACAGCACTACAATGACATGGGATAATACCCGAGGGAACCTGAACAGCACAAATGTAAGTACCCGCGAAAGCTTAAAAAAACATACATACATACATACATACATACATACATATATATATATATATATATATATATATATATATATTCAACAATAATGAATGAATGAATGAATTCTTTATTGGCCAAGTGTGATTAGACACACAAGGAATTTGTCTTGGTAACTAACTTGGTAATAATTATTAAGATACTGAGAGCAATGTCACCATGTGACAACAATGCTATATAGGTAATCCGTGACTTACAACAGTCCATTTAGTGACCGTTCAATGGCACTGAAAAAAATGACACATGACTAGGTTTCATACTTATAACCATTGTGACATCCCCATGGTCATGTGATCAAAATACAGATATAAATACATCTGATATTTATGACGGTTGGTTGGAATGTCTCGGGTCATGAGATCCCCTTCTGTGACCTTCTGATAAGCCCAAGTCAACGGGGAAGACAGATTCACTAAACAGCCAGGTTACTAATTTAACAACCATATTGATTCACTTAACAACTGTGGCAAGAAATGTTGTAAAATGGGGCAAAAACTCACGTACCACATTTCAACGTAAATTTTGCAACATAAAACTTTGGTGGGCTCAGTTGTGGTTGTACCTGTACTGCATGGCTAGCTTGCTGCAAAACTGGCACAGATTTCACACCTTGCTGCATTATACAGATGTCACAAACTATGAACAAATCACAGTCATGTCAAAACCTCCCATAATTCCCTCCACCACCAACCTGTGGGGCACAAAGTTGGGGGACATTGATGGGATCCTGTCTGTTAGAAAAAAAGGGGTTTTTGTCACAGCTGATATGCAGGAGAACAGTATAAAAGATAAATACAGGGGTCTTCAAACTTGATAGCTTTAAGACTTGTGGACTTCAACTCCCAGAATTTCTCATGTGAGCTCAGGAATTCTGGGAGTTGAAGTCCACAAGTCTTAAATTTGTCATGTTTGAAGACCCTTAAGCTAAATCAGTCTGATTGGGGAGGGGGAAACCCCATCTCTTGCTGCAGTCTCTGAATTTTAGAAGCAAATCAGAAGAACTGTAACTCAGTTACAGTGTGGTTTTATACCCACTATACAGCCTAAAAGGTGGCCCAGAGCACCATAGTTTTCATATTCACACGATGGTTTCTTTGACATACCAGGTTAGGCTAACCCAATCAACTAGAGATTGATGTAGAGCTTATTCACTGATCAATTGAATAAATCCAGCTAACTTGAGTGAAGAAAAAACAGCTGGGACACACAAAAGATGAAGCAATTAATAAAGAAATCCAAGTCAACTGAGCATATTTCCTAAGAGGAAATCTTAAAGGAGCTTTTTAGTTTTAAAAGGTAGTTAAGAGTTTTAGGCAGAGGTTTGTCCTCAGAGTTTGCCACTTGGCTCCTGGATGGTTCCTTATCAAAATGGGTAACATCTTCAGTAGATTTGGGGTCAAGTACCTTGTTCATTTATATAGGTCCTGGATGGTTGCTCAGTCTTGTGATTCAACCAGTTACAAGATCAACTGGCTGCCCAGGACCTATATAAATGATGGGTCCTTGATCCTCTCAGAGCATGCTTGTTTTCTTGGCAGATGTTTCATTACCCAAACTAGGTAACATCTACCTAGTTTGGGTAATGAAACATCTGCCAAGAAAATAATCAAGCTCAGAAAGCACCAATGACCCCTCATGTCAATCCTGAGCTACAAATATTCTCCTTTATATGGTACCTGTATGAAATAACAAGACACTTCACCCAAAATGCTGCTGAAGAAGTTACCTAGCTTGGTAAAGAAACATCTGGGAGTCAAGCAGTAAACTCACCTCTGCCTAAATCTACAACCTGACCTACGGGATATTCTCCACAATTTCTAAAGGTAGTTAAGTCTTCAGTTCCATTGGAAACTTAAAGCCCAATAGAGGTCAGAAAAAGAAAATAACTTTCTCTAAATTCTCCAGGAATTTATTGAGAAAAATATTTTCTTACTTCTTCAGAAGTTTATAAACTCTGCCACTCAAGCCCAGCTTCTTGACACTCTCTGTAATTGATTTTATTACTTGACTTCTAACAGTAGCTGTTGGGGATTAGGAGAGGCAATAATTTTATGGACCTTAATTAACATATTTATATGCTGCTTCTCATTAAAAAAATCTCAAAGCTGTTTGTAACATTAAACACATCCTGGCACTAAATTAATCACCATTAATCCACCAGGGCGGTAGAATCTGAATCCTAGTTCTTGAATGGGGAAAAAGGGGAAGCTGTTGGCTTCACATCCTTTCTCAACAACTAAGGCACAGGATACTTGAATTGATACACAGTTTTGCTGTGTAATTACTTTTAAAAGAAAGAGGGCTATTTAGAGTTTTATCTCCAAAAGTTCAAGGGTATAAAGAAACAGCTGATGTTTTTTTTTTAAAGGGAGAAACTAAAACTACCTTTTTTCAACTTGAATCTCAGTAATCACAACTCTCATAATTTCTGCCTGCTTCTAATTTGTGACACCTTAAAGTGATTGTGTATTATAGCCTGAGCTTTCATGAGCTTCCATTTCCAGTGTATAAATTATGAACCTGGATCGATTTTGTTTTTCAATTTCATTTTTTTCCAAATTCCACAACATCCACTTTCCCATTTTCTATTTTTAATGTATATATTGAACAGATGGGTGTGGGATTGAAGAAAAAAAACCAAAATACAGATTTACAGAAGACACACCCTAAAAACATCTCATAGCATTATCACCAAACACAGATGCCATGGTCAGCTTAGTTAGTATTCAACTCAGTGAAGAGATTTGTGATTTAGCATGTTACGTAGACCCACTGGCAACTAAGATTCAGTGTTTTGGACAAAACCCAAATTGGCTAATTAAGAAATCAGGTTAGAAGACAGTAATTGAGCTACAAACTAATTCTACAGTCCTGGTTCACAACATATAACAAGCTAGCTAATTTGCGTTTCAGTCTTGCAAACCCAATCACTTATGTTTCAATATCAACTGAGATTCTCATTCAAACATGACAAAAAAGCACCACCTTGGGAAAAAACATTGCTTTCTTTACATTACAATCATGAAATGGTAGCAGGACATGGTACTATTTTTGCTGAGCTGGGATCTAAAATCCTAGTTGCAAATCTTCCAGAGACTTAATGGACTTTAACAGTTTTTACCAGCTTGGAAATGGTATCCATAATAATTATTAAGAAGACCCAACAGAGATCATGTTTTATCACATTTTGTCCTACCCAGCAACAATAATGCACAGCCAGAAGCCAGCCACTCCATCATAAATGTGAAGTCCCAGAGTCGAAGGTTTTTTCCAAAAGGCAACCGGGCTTTCTTGGTTTTTTTTCTTTGAAAACATTTTGCTTTTCATCCAAGCAGGTTTTTGGATGAGAAAGCGAAATATTTTCAAAGAAAAAACCAAGAAAGTCAGGTTGGAAAAACCACCTTTGGGACAACCGTGACCTGGATAACTGAGAATCTCCAAACATGTGAAGTCCCAAAGCACTTCATACAATTCCTCAATCCTTCATTTGCTCCCCACATTTGCCTAGCAGTCTCCAAAGCCTCAAGCAGATACAAATGCTAAAACCCTTTGCTAAAATCTTCCGCTTAAAATGCTCTGCTAAAACAGACACTACACCCAAAACAGATCAAACCCAGGGTTGTTATGTGAATGCGGAAAGAAAAAAAAAAANTATGTGAATGCGGAAAAAAAAAAAAAAAAAGGGGGGGGAAACTCTTCCTCAGGATTGCAATACCACAGCTGGATGGGATGAGATGCAATGAAAAAAAAAGAACAGCTAGGAATGCCTTCCCATCCCAAGTTTTCAGGAATGGGATGTTTTAAGGGATGGAAAACTTCCCAGCAAGTTTTAAAAGCAACCTTTAGCATCCTGTAAGGAAAATGAGCAACTCAAAAAAAAAAAAAAAAAACACCCACCAGACACAATTAATTCTTTATTGGCGGGTGTGTGATTGGACACACAAGGAATTTGGTCTCCAGTGCATAAGCTCTCACTGTCCATACAAAACAACAAAGTGATGGATTTATAGATAGATTAGATAGATAGATAGATAGATAGATAGATAGATAGATAGATAGATAGATAGATAGATAGATATAACTATGATCTAATATATATAGTTTAAGAGTCATTAATCATAAGATACAACATGATATCAATATCATAGATACCAATAGAAGCAGTAGGAAAGAGTAGAAGATGAGAAGTATGATATCAACGCGGTCCTATTATACTGTGATCTTCAACTGCGTCCTTGCCCATTTTTAGAAGCTGCTAATTTCTTCATCTTAAAACTCTTAAGTCCGCTTTGAGAAGCGNCCTTGCCCATTTTTAAAAGTTGCTAATTTCTTCATCTTAAAACTCTTAAGTCCGCTTTGAGAAGCGCTTGTTGCAAAACGCCGGTCCTACCTCTTCTCCACTGCCCTCTTCATCTTTCGCTTCCTCCGAGGCCATCTGCTCGCTGGGGGTCGGACTCTCATCGCTCCGGGGACTGTTCTCCGCGCTGCCCGCTTCTTCGGGCTGGCTGGTGGGGCTGCTGGAAGGCTCGGAATCCGGGTTGGGCGAAGCGGCCTCCTTGTTGTGGTCGTTGCAAGAAGCCGGACGGGCCTGGGCCGGAGGGGCCGAAGGGACCAGACACCCACCGGCCCAGGGATGCCCTCCGTAATAGGGGCCCGCTTGCTCGAAGTCACGCTCGACTTTGATCTCGGCCTTGGAAGCCTGACAGGCTTCTCCGGACTGAGCGAGGGCATAAGGGTTTACCATGATCCCGGGAGGGTGGCCCCAGGCCTCCCCCGCGGCAGTGAAGGGATACCAGGTGCGAGGCACTTCGCCCCCGCCGGCATAGGGCTCCCCGATCCCTCCCTGGTGCGGGCCGTAATCGGGCTTGAAGCCAAAGGCCTGCCCGGCAGTGGCCCCGCTAAAGGCTTCGGGCAAGAAGCCGGGCGAGGTGGTCTCGTGCTGGGGGACANAGGCTTCGGGCAAGAAGCCGGGCGAGGTGGTCTCGTGCTGGGGGACAGCCGGGAGGTTGCCGAGATGCAGGCTTTGCACCGGGAAAGGGTAGGAGGAGCGGCCTAGCTCTCGTCGCAAGGGCCCCGCCATGGGTGACCGGGTTAGAAAGGAGACCCTGCTTTGCTCGGAAAGTTAGCCGAGATGCCCCGGGAAGAAATTGGGGGAGGCCGAAAATAGGCCTCGGACGGGTTGGGTTGAGCAAGGAAGGAAGAGACGGGAGCAAGCGGGGAGGTGTTCAAAGCGTCCAAGCTCTCCTTCCCTGGACGGCTCGGCTGGTCAGCTTTTCTTCTTCGAGGGCAGCAATGGGGAGACCCCCTCCGACCCAATATGTGGGGAGAGCGGCAAGGGAGCAAAGGGGCGACGGAGGAGGATGCAGCGGCCGCCGCTTTGCCGTCCCGTCAACTCAGCAAAGCTCGAGAGAAAGTCTCAGGGCGCCGTCCCAAGACCGGGACCCCTCCCGAGCCTCGCAGGAGAAGTCAAGTCCAAGGGGAGAGGGCTGAGCCTCTGTCCTTAGCCCAAGAGGCGAGCCAGAGCCGGGGCGACATCCAGCGAACTCCCCCAAAGGCCAGAGGCCGAGCAGGGAGCCCCACCGCCCCGCAGAGCGGAGATTGCTTGCGCCAGGACAGCTGGAAGGGTCGAAACCCTCCTGGAAAGGACCAGCCCTCCTGCTTAAAGTGGCCCTGGCCCCACCTCTCCTCCAGGTATTGGCCAAGAAAGGCCCCGGGCCTTCCCACCTCAGGGATCCGGCCCAGCCTGCGGATGCCTCCCAGGTGGGCCTCTTCAAAGCCCAGTCCAGGGTGGGATCCAGGGCGACACCTCCCCCCACCCCCTGCCGGCCTTGCACAAGAGATCTTGGGCTGCCCTGAGGAACATTGAGCTGGAGAGGAATCGGGGCAGTCCCAAGGATGGCTTCAAAGCCAAGGGAGGAAATTGGGGGGGGGGGCAAACGGGGCCACCGAGGGCCTCACAATCCAAGGAGAAGAAGTTGGGGGGGGTCCCTGAGAGAGGAAGGGGTGGCTTTCTTTCCAGCCACTAAGGGAGACAGATGCAAAAATGAGGCCTTTCCAATTGGGCTTGGAGCTTTTCCAGAGGGGAAGGATAAGGGGCTGTGTTCTGTGGATAACTGCTTATTAGGTTTGCAGTTCCCAAAGAACCTGAAGAGTGGAAGAAGCCTACGCGCCGTGCCGATCCGTGTATGGCAATGGTTATAGCTTGAATCAGCAGTTAATAGATAACAAGGGCATGCTGATTATTTGGAGGAGTTCTCTCTCTTGTTTATTGACAGACTTGCCCGTCTTCGGCCATGTTAATCAATATGCTAGGCAGATCACAATGAATAAAAACATTTCCCCCCCCAACAAGCAAATTTGCCTGATATTTCTCTGATTCAGAAGATCAATGTTAAATGTAGTCAGAGTGTATTCTAACCCAACTATTTCAGGAGAGCTGGTATAAGACATGGTTAGTCGCGTCTCCTCAACATGCACAGCAGCCTGTAGGATATTTATATCTGAGTGTATGCTTGAGCCATATGCAGCAGACTGGGGGTTCCTAATATATATATATGTATATAAATTTTGTTTATTTTAAATTTTTTGCAGGTACTTACATGTGTGCTGTGTCAGCTGCCTTCAGCGTATTATCCCACGTCAATTGTCCTGCTTTTAAACAACTGTAGCAACGTTCACAGCAAAGCTCATCTGCATCATCAAAGGCTTCTGTATTGAGTTTCAATTACAAAGCCTGATGATGGCAGATGGAGCTTCTGCATGAAAACGTTGTCCAACTTTAAAAGCACTTACAATGAGTGGATAATACCTAACAAAGCTACACAGCGTGTGTGTGTGTGTGGTGTTGTGCTGTGTGTGTATATAATATATAGATATAATGTCATTGTAGTTTGTTGCTATAATTCTTTAAAAGCACAACTACAATGACCGTGAGAAAATACCCAAACAAAGCTGAATACCATACATTGTTTAAGTACCTGCGACTAACTTAAGAAAAACACACACACCCCACACACATCCAAACATACATACATATACACATATACATATACATATATATATATATATATATATATATAACTATATATTACTATATATATAGTAATCAAGGTTTATAAATTATCTCATATATGTATATATATATGAGATAATTTATAAACCTTGTTTATAGATGTCTCAAACCCTGAGATGCAATTAAGGTACCCAAACAGTTAATTGCATCTTACTCAGTTCTACCTCTCTTTAAGAAGCTTTATTTTCTCTCTTCTTTATACTATTGTTAATTTACTTATAGGTAAAAGAGTCCCTGCGACTAGTAGTTGCTGACCTTAGAGGGCTGTGCTCATCTCTGTTCCCATTTACTTATAATCCCATCCAAAATATATTCAAAATTAAAACCTATTTAGGTCTAGAAAGAAATGGAACTAGAAAGTGTTAGAAAGAACCCTTGTTAGTATCTAACTGTGTTTAGGAATGGGATATTTCAGCTGCAATCTTATGCAGATCTGTGTTTTTTGCAATGCAATTTACCGGTGTGTAACCTTACCTATTTACAAGGTAATTATAAAGTTGGAATTTAGCATAATTCTAAATTGTTTATTCACAAGTAAGCATTACAGCCTTCTCTGGAGCTTTATACTGTCCAGGCAACTTTAATAAGGTCACAGCCTTAAAATTAAGTTGTATATTTTTTTTTTTCTCGGATGTAAGCTCTGCTGAGTTCAATCGTTCTTACTCCCAAGTGAAAACGAATAAAATGGCAGCTTTATTGTTTGGGATCCTACTGCTTTGCATTCCTAATGTTTGTATCACAGAAGAAAACCCAAAGAGGCTAATAATAAATGTGGTAGCTTATAAAATTATGAAAGTATGCAAGAAAATAACAAATGCTACAGAGACTTTTCTTCAATTTTCAATGGAAAATTCATGAACTTGAATCAATAGGTAGGGTCTCATCTGTACAAGCACCACCATCCCAAAGCTCTGGATCCTATGTGTGATTATTGGAAGAAATGTACAGCTTTAATACAGTGCTGTGCAATTTCTGTAGGATTTGTGGAATCTCTCCACAATCCATTACTTTTAAAAAAAATCTTATCATGCTTATAGACCTTTAAATTAAGTTTGTTTCACAAAGGGACCAGGTAGAATTTTTTTTGAGCAATTGGGTCCAAATTATTGCAACTGTTATTTATAATTCCCCTGCCTTCTCCGCCACCCCCTTTCTTGATTCCTTTTATATTATGTCACTTATACCTGCAGTATTAATTTATATTTTTATTTGTATAAATCAGGGAAACGTGGTCTGGGTGAGCTCAGAAATCCTAAACTTCAACTTTTGACTCAGTTTTTGCAACTTGGATGCAGCTGTGACCTGAGAAACTCCACCATTTTAATAATCTTATTTGCTTTTTTGGAAGTAAATTACTAAATTTAATGGGTTACTTTGGAGTAAGCACATTACAGCATTATTTGTATCCTTGGGACGTGTTGGAGGGCAGCAACTATAATGATGAGAATGTTATTGAGATTGAGAACTGCAACCTGCTTTCCTGGTGTGCTAGTGGAGAATGCTTTTGAGGGATTTCTTTGGAAATAAGACCAGGAATTCTAGTATGACAGATAGACAAAATGGCCTCTCAACCTAGTTTCCTACCTTGTACATAATCTGATAAATATCTGTTACATTGCACCCCACTTCATTTTAAATTATTCTTTCCTTCACAAGCAGTCAAGAACTTCACCACAGAGTAAGAGAGAATTTTCTAATTGTATTTACTGCAAAGGAAATGAGAAGCTTCCTCTTTCTAATTTTTTTTGTCTCTTTTTTTCCCCTGACCTTTTGCTTTTTTCTGTTTTCTTTGTTCTGTCTTGGTGGTAATTTTTCTCTTCTAAAACTTTTAATAAAATTAATACTCTGTGTAGCTTTAGGAAGGGCATTCTAGCCAGTAAATGCTCAGTTTTATCCAGTTGCCCCACTCTACATCTAATTGAGGAAGTCATAAAGGGAGTTTTATGTATAGAAAAAGGGGGGATCTTTAGAACACCAAATTGATTGTGACATATCAATAAATGCATTAACCTGTAGAGTCAGCCCAATATAGTTAACTTTATGAAAAGTGAAGAAATGCTTAATCTGCATTTACAGAAGCCCCATTTTATGTTCTCTTTCCAGACATCTCTGAGGAATGCCTCATATGATTTACTTTCACATTTTCTCAAACAATGGCTCTGTGAAGTAAATAAGGTTGAGGAAGAACCAGAGGTAAACTCAAAGGTAAAGAGAATAGTTTTTTCCCTGTGTCTGCTTTGTAGATTTCATTAGACTTTGTTTTTAGGAATGGTTTTCAACTTCCTTTTAAAAAGGTTTTCAATTTTATATTCTTTCATACCCCATAAACCATTTGAGTAATGTATATGTACTTCAAAGGAGAAATGTAGGGGAAAAAACATACTTTTAATGTAAATAAACAGAAAGGAAGCTTTCAGTTTCAGCCAACCTTACAGGTGAAACCAAAGAGTGATATCCCACTGTGCCTTCGATAAGATCAGAGGAAAATGGTTGTGTAAAGTGAGATAGGCTGAGAAAGAATTAACCTAAATTTCAACACTCTAGGCAACTATTCCAATAGTGTCTTATTAATAATAACGTTCAATTTCATGGATTTTTACATTATCTTCCATACATAGCATATGGACATAGGTGTTGAAAATGTTGGATTGCTTTGGGAGGGGGAAAAGATCCAGGTTATAATTTATCCCCTCTCCCCCAGCCACAATGCTCTCTGGATGATTGTGGCCTAGTCACTTTCATTTGTGCTCAGCCTACCTTACAGGATGGTTGTTACAGGAAAAAAAATAGGAGGAAGAGACAGTTGTGTTCCTGAAGGATGTAAATCAAATTTGTAAAACAGCAGGAGATTGTTAAAATAACTAATAGATTAATGCCATGTACCAGTGTTTCTCAACTTCAATAACTCCCAGAATTCCCTGTGCTGACTTGGGAATTCTGGGGATTGAAATCCACCCTTCTTAAAATTGTTGAGGTTGAGAAATACTGCTGTAGAGGTAGTCCTTGACTTACAACAGCTTGTTTAGTGTCCATTTAAAGTTACATCGACACTTAAAAAGTGGCTTATGCCCATTTTTTCACACTTAAAACCATTATGGTATCCCCATGGTTATGTGATCAAAAATTCAGATAGATGCTTGGCAACTGACCCATATTTTGGACGGTTGCCATATCTCAGAGTCATGTGGTTCCCTTCTGAACAGCAAAGTTAATGGGAAAGCCAGATTCACTTAAAACAACCATGTTACTAATTTAACAAGTGCAGTGATTCACTTAACAGCTGTGGTAAGAAAGGTCATAGAATGGGGCAAAGCTCACTTAACAAACATCTCAATTGTGGTCATAAGTCAAGGACTATCTGTACACTGTTAAAAACACCTAATATATGAAAACTATCTGGGTGACCTCAGGCCAGTGACTCTCTCAGCCCAACTCACCTTACAGGGTTGTTCTGAGGAAAATAGGAGGAGGAAGGAGTGTTTGGCCATGTTTGGTGCCTTGAATTAATTTTATGCAAAAATAATAAAGGTGTGATATAAATAAATATATGCTGTGGCTACACTAGCCCTTTATGGCAACAAGCCACAAATCATGAAATAAGTGTTTTGCCTCAGTACTATCTCCAGCATAATCTTTACGACTCAGGCTGCTATGGAATCAGGATATAATGGAATCATTCCCAAATCTAGAGCTAGATTGGATTATCTCCCTAATTCTAGCAGAGATGGGAAGGTTTTTTCTCTAAAGAAGAATTAGGGGTGACATGATAGCAGCATTCAGCTATTTGAGAGGCTGCCACAAAGAAGGGGGGGGGGTGTTTCAATATTTATTTTCCAAACACCTGAGGACAGGACAAGAAACAATGGATGGAAACTAATCAAAGATACAATCAACCTGGAATTAAGGAGAAACTTCCTAATAGTGAGGACAATTAACCAGTGGAACAGCTTTGCCTTCAAAAATTGTGGGTACTTCGCCATTGGAGGTTTTTAAGAAGAGACTGGACAGTCACTTATCTGAGATTATACAGGTTCTGGATTAGAAGACCTTCAAGACCAGCTCTGTTGTATTCTAAAAAAAATTTCCCCTTTCTCTCCTTACTTTCAGAAAACTTGTTTTGATACCTACTGTTGTCAGCTTAAAAGATGTGTGTTCACAGTAAGATTTCA
This sequence comes from Laticauda laticaudata, assembly GCA_004320025.1. Lineage (NCBI taxonomy): Eukaryota > Metazoa > Chordata > Lepidosauria > Squamata > Elapidae > Laticauda > Laticauda laticaudata. The sequence goes on along the minus strand of BHFT01000926.1, from coordinate 52,110 downwards.
CTGGGGGAAGGCAGAGAAAAGACCTGCTTGCAAAACTCACCTGCCTACTTTGACAGTCATCAAACTTAATGTAGTTTCAATTAAACTGATGGATTGCATTTTGAAAGGAATGAATTTTATGAGCCTCCATAATGTAGGCTCCCATGTTTGCTCTTAAATCAGTCCAATACCAGTTGCCTTGCCGCATGAGCCTTTCAGGGCACCTGAAATTAGACCTATTAAGGAACAACCTGCCTTATAAAATAAAAGCTGATGGATATTATTATGCCTTTAAGATATTAAAGATCATGATTTAAGATTCCATTGGGGGGGAAAATAAAAAAACTAACTCTCCGGGGAATTTTTGATGAATACATTCAGCAATTGCAATCTAGGGTATATATTTTTATTGTGCGATCAATACTTTTGGGTCTTATACTCTTGAGGTAAATACCAGCTTACCTTCCCACCCTTAAAAACCTTCCTCCTGTTTTAAATGTCCCAATCCTCCCCAGGGGATTCTTAACTCTAACCACTAGGCCCCATGTCCCCCAGACATTCCAGAAGACAAGACAAGGCTGGCTTGGCCTGGCCTGTTAGTGCTCATTGGGGACTTATAAAGTGAAAAAAAACCCAGCAGATAGCTGAGAGATAAAACCACAGGAGTCAAGGTCTCTCCCTCTTTTTTCTCAGCCCCTCCCTCCAGGACAATGTATCAAAGGGCCTTCAGGCTCCATTATCTTGCTAAATGGGCTGTCAAGTTATCAATTGCTCTTCTCAGGTCCTTGATGGCTCTCCTGGTGGGTTGGTTTCCTGGACTCCTATTTTCTCTTGCCTACGGGGGCTGCTGCCTCCCCCCCTTCCTTGCTCACTTCCAAAAGGATCCATCAGCTTCCCCCAACAATGAGGCATTCACACCTCCCTGCTTTCTGACAGCGCCTCCTCCCCAAATTTATCCAATTCTAGTTGTAAACAACCTTCATCCTATGCCTGACAAAAATCAAGGTCATTTGTGCTCCTGCAAGAGATCAGGCTCTGCTCTACCTATCCAGTGCATTTTGTTACTTTAATTTTAATGTTGAACCGATGTCCCATCAGAGCTAAGTGATTGAGTTACAATAATCAGATCGTGGTCTTAAGCAAGCCAGTCTCTGGGATTAAGCCCACCTGTCTGCAAAGAATCCAAGGCAGGTTTATTTGGCAGAGGTGTAAGATTACAACAAGATCCAGATAATATTTGCAACAGCTTCTTGTATAAGAAGCAAAATGTTTTCAAGGGGAAAAAAATATAAAATTCCAGTTATCTTTTGGAAAAACACCTTTGGGACAACCATGACCTGAATGATTGAGAATCTCCATAGACTGGTGTGTGTTTTGCAGGCCCATTGATTGCCATTTATTTAGGGTTGCATATAGTGTGCAAACCAGGAAACTTGGTTAATTCAGTAAATTAAGGCTAAATCAAACAGATGGAGAAATTGTTACAAATATTATTTGGATCTAGTTGTAATCCATAGACCTCTACTAAATCAATGGTCTCTTTGCAGAAGCTTCTTGGATGAGAAGCTAAATGTTTTCAAGGTGGGGGGAAATCCCAAGAAAGTCTAGTTGCTTTTGGGACAACACATACTAAGCTACAGAAAAGCTACCCAAGATTAAAACTAATTGAGGATATTGTACAAACTTGTGTGAATGCAGCTGAGGAATATAAAGAAGAGAGTATTATACTATGTATTTCACCTTGAGCTGGAAGAAAGGTGGGGTATGGCTCTTAAATAAATATGAATCACAAAAGAGCTCAAGCATTTCTAGTATTATTACTCAGGTTACAAATCTATATTTACTGCAATATGCAGCTTTATTTACCAACAAGGCCAGCTGAATAATATTCCAAAATCTGTTGCCATTGTGTTGAGTTGTGACTCTTTTAGAGTTGCTGGTTGGAATGAATGGACTCTGTCATACATATGAATGCTAGTAAGGGAAGTGGTTATAGTGGCTATGGAAAGTAGAAGTGCCTTAGGGGGTGTGCCGAGGAGGTTAGATGCTGGCTTAGAATCCTGGAAACTGATTTCTTAGCCATGAAAACTGGGTGAGTCAGTGAGTTTGGGCCAGTTACTCTTTCTCTCAATCCAATTTACCTCACAGGGTACTTGTTGTTGGGAAAATAGGAAGAGGAGGGAGTATTAGGTTTTGTCGCTATCTTGGTCTAGTTATAAAATAATAAAGATGGGATAAAAATAATTTAAAAAAATTAAAATAATTAGGAAGGCTGACAATTTATGGTGATTTAAATCAAGCACTGGCAATAAATACAGAATATATCAGGGTAAGGAGTTAATGATAAAAAAAAATTATATCCCAATCTCAAGTTAACCTATAAGACTGAAAGAAAAAACAAATATAATATTTGGGTTTTCCCCATCTTTTGATGTATCAGCAGATCTTGCTTCAAGCCATAACAACAGGCATCAAAATCAATGCAGAATCTTTAGGACCCTAGATTGAAGAATGATTTGAGTAGGGGTTTTGCAACCTCAGCAAGGCTAAAATGTGTGGACTTTGATTTTCAGAATTCCCCAGCCAGCCATGCTGGGAGCTGGAAGTCCATAATACTTTTGTCCTCATTTCATAGCAATATTTTTGATAATTTTATGCACAGGTGACAAGTATGAGATGGAATACCGAACCCTTCTCCCACAAATCAGCAGATACTTAGAGCAGGGGTGTCCAAGCTTGGCAACTTTAAAACTTGTGGACTTCAATTCCCAGAATTCCTCAGCAATAAATAGTAGCTATTTCTATCTTCACTCTGCTGTATTAACTGAGGTTCTTTAGTAGAAAAAACAGACTTAAATATTCAGGTATATAGCATTCTACAAGAATTACAGTTCTTTGAAAAAAAAAATAACTGTTGATCAGTTAACATTAGCGTACTAATTTTTTACAATGCTGAGTTGCCTTTTTTAAATGTCTCCTGTGTATTTCTAACATTGACTCTTCTTCCACAAACTTAACCATATCTCCAGCTGAATATATTGACTTCTTCAGCCTTTCTTTTCTTTTTCAAGGAGAAATAATTACTGAACTTAGATTAGAAGTAATTTTTTTTAGTTCCAGGGGGTCATTTTAGATTTCAAAACCATGTGGTGATCACATTTACAATGGGATTGCCTTATTGGCTGGGGACTTGAAGTCTACACATCTTAACATTGCCAAGGTTTAGAAACTCTGCTCTAGTCAATCCTGGTTAGTATAATGTTGAACAGATGTTTGGATTAGATGATGCCTACTAAGTCTCCTTCCAACTCTAATTCTATGATATGTTGCATCCAGTTGCCTTAGATAATCAACAGATAAGCTGTTATCATGGCTTCAAGATATGACAATCCCTAAAACAGCTTACACCAGCTTTCTCTAGGTTTTAATGTTCCTAATAGGCACCTTTTGCCATGCTCACAGGGAATTCTGGGAATTGCAGTGAAACAAGCCACATCCCATTGTTAGGGTGGGAAAGCCAGTGAGGAGAATGATAGAAGATGTGAAGAGAAGTTGAGGTAGCCACTACTGCAAGGGTGGGTTGCTACCAGTTCTGTCCACCTCTGTACAACTGGTAGCTCTGAAGAGCAGCAGACATAGAACTGGTTCGATGTCTGCTGATGCTTTTGCCCACCTGGACTCTTACCTGATCTTTATTTCCTGATTTTTCAACTTCAGCTGCCGAATGAGGCACAGCTGCAGTTAAAAAAAGCAGGAAATGAGGGCTGTTTTAAAGGCTGCTTCTTGCCACGCAGCATGCTAATGACAATTAACAGGCATGCGGGGCTCACAGCGGGCAGGGAAGCTCGTAAATCCCGAACTGATAGTTAACCTTGTTGTATTCCCACCCCTGCACTACTGTCATGAGCAATGCTCTGACAGCTGCAGTGCTATAACAGAGCAGGAAAAGTGATGCAGCATTGGTTCTGCTCCAGCATCAGCTGAATCCAACACATCTGGAATGTGCCTATTCAAGAAAAGCTGGTCCTTGTCAAGAAATGAGAAGTTCTTGGTGCTCTCTGAGCTAGCTTGTTTTCTTGTACACGTTTCATTATCCAAACTAGGTAACACCATCAGTACTATTGAGAGCAACCCCCCCTTTACCGCCACTGCTGATGTTACCTAGTTTGGATAATGAAACGTTTGTAAGAAAACAAGCAAGCTCAGAAAGTACCAAGGACCTCTTATTTCAACCCTGAGCTACAAATATTCTCCTTTATTCTTGCCAAGAAAGCCCAAGCTATCTCCATTTCTGCTGTCTTCCCCATCATTCAGTGGGCTCATTCTTTTTCTTTGTATATTTCTGTGGACAGCTTCACTTTTATTGGAAAAGGGGTCTACAGTTTTGAAAATAGGCCAATTTTAGATTGTTTCCCTTAATAAGTAATTGAACAAGTATAGTGTTTTTGACTCATTTATTTAACTGGGTTTTCTTTGTCTAGTTTGAGGACTTGTGCATAGAGCTGTTGTATTTTAGGTGATATTTATACAGAAATATTGAACATTCATAAAAGGGAATCAAGCTGTCAAAGAACACGGTGGTTGGAGACCATCAAAGCTGACACCAGCCATAGCATGGAAACACTTAAAGAAGTAGTGCAAGATCAGGAGATGTGGAAAGACCTGGTCGACAGACTGGCCAAAAGTCAGATACAACTGACTGGATGACATCACAATATCATTTGATGATATCATTTGATTCAGAAGGGTTCACAAACTCTTTAAGTACCATTGTTTTCTCCTTTGGAGTAGAGTTTCATTAGACACAGCCCAGAAAAAGTCTGAAAAGTAGAAAGGCAGGAGATAAATGGAATCTACCTTAATTCAATCTAATTTACCCAGTACTGTTTACAACTTCTCTCCCTATCTTATACCTTATATCATTTTTTTGTTTGTTTGTTTTAATCCCACTCGACTTTCATGGGATCTTATCAATGCCATCCAATCAAGATATTTTTGGACTTCCTCTTTCTTTTATTGCATTCATTTTTTCTTTCGTTACCCTGCAATTTGATCTCCATACATATATTCTCTCGGACTAAGCCATCTCAGTGTACTTCCTTTCAGTCAATTCCTTTTGCATTCAGTCCTTACTGATTTTTGACCCTCTCTCTTCTTTCTACACATCAGGCCTATGATGGCAATATGAAAATTTTGAAATGTTTTGACATCTGGGTCTCTCTCTCTCTCTTAGAAAGAACTAAGGAGGTTAAAAAAAATGCATCAAAGACAACCGAATTTGCCTGAACTTGCCCAATGTAGGAACAGCAATGTTTTGATGATCAAGAATCACACTTAACACTTTTAATCTCTCTCCTCTTTTGCCCCATTGTTGGGGAATGACACAAAGTTAGTGGGTCGGGACTGTTCCTTTTCAACACTGGTTTTGGGGAAGAAGTTGAAACTGGGTTAAACTTAATTTGGGGCTTACACTTGTTCTTACATGATAGGTTGTCCCAAAAGTGCTTTTCCAAAAAGCAACTGGACTTTGATTTATTTATTTTTTTCTTGAAAACCTTTCGCTTCTCATCTAAGCTTCTTCTTGGATCAGAAGGAAAACATTCTCAAGAAAAACAAAAACAAAGTCCATTTGCTTTTTGGAAAAGCACCTTTGGGACAGCCATGACCTGGATGATTATCTCCATAGACATGTGGTCTCCAACTCCCAGAATTCCCAAGCAGCATGCACAGCTGCACAGATGTTGAAAAACAATGAAGGATTTTGCTCTGAGCTTTGCCTGAGCCCACTTTCTTTAAAAGGTGGGACTGGCAGCAGAAGATTGGGACATTTGTCCAGAGTTGCAGTGTCTAAAGCAGAGAGGAAGCGATAAAGTGTCCATAAACCAATGGTATATTCATAAACCAATAGATATATTCTTAAGCACAAATCTGCTGTGATGAAGGCATCTTTGAAGATCTAGCTCTTGAAGAAGATCTGGCCTTCCCCCCAGATCTTTGGAGATTATAAAGAAAGGAATTCCTCTTGGATTTTGTACATTTGTCTCCTTCCCCTCCCTTTCCTGTCATCTTTTATTATTTTTGTCTCTTGTGATACTTTTGGAAAATATGTTCTTACTTCTGAATCACCCCAAGGTTGGGTAGTGTATACATTTAATAAATGGATAGGTTAAAGTTGAGGTCTGGATTGTCTTCTCTCCCCAGCATTTTACAAATGAAAATAAGACCATTCTTGTAACAACTCCAGAAGATCACATGCAAGATATAGCTCTTCAAGTTTGTCTAGGTTACCTATTGATGGAGCCCCAAACTTTTGAATGCTTTTGACAATAATTTGCTCTTTGCTGATTTTAAATACCACAGTAAGCATTATTTCCCCCCACCCCAAAAAAGAGTAGAATGTAATTACCTGACAAATTGTGCTATGTCATGGCACATGTCTTTAACTGCAGTTTGTTGAAAAAATTACAATTTTTTGGTTTGGCACAACACACTAAAGTATATGTTATAGTCTGCAAACCACAATAAGCTAGTTTGGGATATCATGCTAGGGTATAACCTGTTTTGTTTTGGCATGGCTTAATTATGCTAACTAAACCAGAATTTCAGAATAGCTGATACAGTCATTTTGTGCATTCTTCTAATCAGCTTCCAACTCTGGTTTGTTCTGGAGTAGACAAAAGCTAACATTAACTTCAGAGGAAGCCTGTATAGTTGGTTTAATGCAGGAAATGCCAACATAAGGAGATTAAAATCATCCACAAGTTAGGATTTTAGTTTAACATGACATACAAACACAGCCCACGTGTGATCAGAGTTTATCTGCACTTTGGCTGCTGAAAAATGGTCCTCTATAATAGAAGGTCCTGTGCCTCACATGAAAATATTTGTGCACATGTGTTCCTGAATGAAGAGTCATTAAACCTTATATAAGAGACTGGATGTTTTAAGAGATGGAAAAGAAGTCAACAATAACTTTCTACTAACTCATATTAGCTACATTTATTAAGGTACCTCCTCAGGTCTCCAAAATAATCATTTTTAATTTCATATTAATTATATTTTAATTAAGTTAAATTAGCCAACATGGTGAAGGCATTGAGCTAGGAATAGGGAGATCCAGATTCTAGTTCCCTTTCAGCCACAAAGCTTCCTGGATGACTTCAGGCCAATCAGTCTCTTACAATTTAACAAAATAACAGAGTTGGAAGGGACCTTGGAGGTCTTCTAGTCCAACCCCCTCGCCCTGCTCAGACAGGAAACCCAATACCATTTCAGACAAATGGCTGTCCAATCTTTTCTTGAGTACTTCCAATGTTGCAGTATCCACAAGTTCTGGAAGCAAAGCTGTCCCAGTGTGGTGGTGGCATTTTGAGGAAAAACAAAAGGAGGAAACCCTACTTACTATATGTCTTACCTTCTCAAGAAAAGGGAGAATATAAAGCTAACATAAAATAAATTAATGTAGGGAAAATTGTCTTTCAGAGATCCCCAAAATTTTGCATCCCTACTAGATTTACTCAACTACAATCTGTCAGGTTCAGCTGAGCTTCTTAACAGCAATAGCAACAGCACTTCCAGCCCTCTCAAAGTGGTTTACAGAGCCAGCCTATTGCCCCCAACAGTCTGGATCCTCATTTTACTTACCTTGGAAGGATGGAAGGCTGAGTCAACCTTGATTGAGTCTGGTCAGATTCGATCTGCCAAATTGCAGCAGGAGGAGTTTGCAGTACTGCACTCTAACCACTGTGCCACTGAGGCTCCATAATACAATAATACAAAAGTATACATACAATTAACCTACACATAATTCCTGCCCTTTTATTGCTACTGAGATATTGGCTATTCATTTTCTATGCTCTTCCCGAATGTTCTTAGTTACCTTTTATTTCCATATCCTACCCAATGTCAGTTTGATTTAATTACCCAGCAACTCTAAAAGGTGCATCTTTATTCAGGAAACCATTCCACACTTCCTTCAAGGTGATACTTCTTAGATTGGTTGGACTACTACCGTGTTTCTCATATAATAAAGCCGGGTCTTTTTTTTTGTTTGTTTGTTTTTGAGCCCTGAAAAAATGGCTAGGCTGTCTTTTCGGGGGTGACTTAATTCCCCCCTTTGCATCTTCAGGCGGCCGGCCGGCGACGGCTTGGATATTGACATCGGCATTGATGGGGCACTTCGTATCGGGGTCCACGCAGGCAGCACCATATCCGGGTGTGCAACAAAAGTACTTCCTAATGGCAAGCCCCCCCACCATTCCCCCCCCCCCATTCGCATGTTTTAATATAACAGGCCTATAATATAGGCCTTAATTTGGGGGGGAGGGGCTTAATTTCATTTCATGCCTACAAAATATGCTGGGACTTCCTATTGGGGGAGGCCGTATTGTTGGAGAAACAGGGTACTTCCATCAACCCATGGGGAATTTTCAGTAGATCTGTTCCATGATAGAAGTGCCATACTCAGGAAGACTGTCTTTAATCCCGCATGTCTGGCACATGCCTATTTATCAGCTTGGATGAGTCAAAGCAGGACTTGATAAATTGAAGTCGATGACATGGGGTAGCAATTTTTTCCTTTCTATTGCCTCCTCTGCCATTCTACACCAATTTGTGACCCCCCTCAGTGAGAGGAATAAAACCTCAACCAATATCATAACCATTGATACCAGCAACAGAAACACATTGTTATTAGTTCAGCTCCATTCAGTTGCAAACGTGCTAAGCTGTGCTTTGTCTCATCATGGTTTCTTGAGCAAACTCCAATGGGCTAAGATTACACAAAGCCACACATTAGGCTTTAAAACAATAACAGTTTACATAATATGTGGAATCTGCACTGCTCAATTCAAATGAACATAGCAAAGAATGGTTTTCTGTCTTCTAGTAGGCATGAATATTTTTGAAGTTTAATTCCAGCAACTCTACATTAAGCCAAAATTAAAGGGGAACATCCTTTTTTTTTTTTTGAAGACAAATTTAAAATTATACGTGAATTTAAAAAGATATTTAAAGGCAAAACCCAGTATTTTTCAAACTTGGTAACTTTAAGATGTGTGGACTTCAACTTCCAGATTTCCCCAGCCAGCCATGCCTATTCATGTATGAAGAGAACAGTGTTTCTCAACTTTGGCAAGAGATGGGTGGACTTCAACTCCCAGAATTCCCCAGCCTGGCCAAGGAATTTTGGGAGCACCCATCTGTTGCTACAGTTGACAAACATAGATATATGGAGAATCCAAAATTGCCAGGCCTGCCCCCATCTAGAATAACAGCCATTCCTCATTTGTAAATGAATTTCATTTTTCCACCCCATATGGCTTTGTTCTGTAAGAATAAAGAGGAATAAAAACTCCGAAACAAGTTTGTCTGCAACACCGAATGTATATGGTGTGCCCATATCTGCGCACACAATCTAGGTAGACTACTCCAAATTATTGGATCAGGAAGGAGAAACGGTGAACCCATTCACAAGACAGGCGTAAGACTACAATGCTGTTGTTTAAAATAGCAAATTAGAAGGTCTTCCATACTCCCCTTTCTCTTAGGAAAGAGAATGCCTTTTTTTTAAGATAGGAAGAAACATGCTAAGGTTTAGATGATTCCCACTATGACACATGATCACACTGCTTCTCAAAAATAAGCTCATGCTTCTCTAATTTAGAACGGTGTTTCTACATTTGCACATTAGCTTGGAGGGGGAATTCAACTGGAACCTGATACAGGCGTGTATGTGTGTACACCTGCGCACATTGAGGTGGTGTATGTCTTGAGGCCATGCAAGCTGCTCAGCGGTTTTGCATTCCATGCATACCCTTGTTTACGTTTGCACACATGGAAAAGAGATCTGTGACATGCATGCAATCCCCCAGGAAACGAGCCAATTTATGCCTGAACTGGGGCAGCTGTGGCGTGATGGTGCAGCTCTCCTTGCTTGACCAAGGTTCGGCATAATAGAGGTTGAAGGTGGGAAGGTGACCAATTGGGCATCAACTTATACTGAAGTACAACCTATTTAAACAAACTGATGAAGTGCTATTTAGGTTTTTGGGGATGAAAAATGCACTATAGTATCTGATACTATACCATCTAAGGTAGGGGTCCCCAACTCCCAGGTTGCGGCCCATTACCAGGCTGCATCCCATTCGGAACCAGGCTATACAAGCAATGGATGAGTGCCCGCAGCTCCATTTGCATCAGCAACAGGCGCTCATGCTCACAGGTAGCGCTCCATTTGTGCTTGCACCGATCGCTTGTGCAAATGGAACTAGATGCATGCTCCTGCCACTCACATGGAACCAACCCCTTTCCCCCTGCTGAGGAGCCACCAAACCAAAAAGGTTGAGAACCACTCATCTAGGGTACCTTAAGTGCTATGTTCCTGATGCTCATAACAAAGTTGCAACAAAATGAGGCACGGACCCCAAAACACATCCATGGGGCTCTCATAAGGAGCTGTTCATACAAATGAGAACTTATTTCATGGCAATTTCTAGCTAAGAGGATGGGAATTCCATTGTCCCAGGACTTACACATCCGAAGTATGAATTTGGAACAATCAAAGGATCATTTCAAGGCAGAGACATGAATCGGTTAAAAAAATAGTTCTTTCAGTGCTTTGGATTCCTTCAAATCCTCCTTTTGACTTGACCATCTGACTTCAGTAGATGAAAAATAATAAGAAAAAACAGCACACTGACACACAGTGGGAGGGATTAAGTCTATGTGTTGGGGATGGGATGATGTTCAATGAGCATCTTGTCCCTAACAAACTTTTGGGAGTTTGTTTGCAGTCCCAAAAAAGAAGCCCTTTACAGAAACATCTGATTGCTGTTCCCTCTCCTTCCTTTATATAATCCCAAAATCTGTTGCCACAAACAAAGCCACCGATGAAAAATCATCCAAGTAGAGAAGACTAGTGTGATCTCTTGGTCTTGTGATCAATGACCCCAACATCTAAGATAAGTCAGGTCTGCAGAGGAAGCCATAAACAAACAAGATTTGGATGGCTATACGTGTTAATATGTATAAAGGGAAAGGTTCCCCTCACTCATGCATGCTCGTCGTTTCTGGCTCTAGGACACACTCTATATATAATACTCTATATATCATATTCTATATTATATAGGGAGTGCATGACATCCAATCCACGCAGGGCATCTGCTGCCTCACTCTGTGATTGTCAGAAAGTTGAAGAGGAAAAACATCATTTTCAGCTGGCTCAAGGATGGGTGGAGAGAACTTCAGGAATGGTGAGTCTCCCTTAGACCTTGCTTCTCGTATGTTTTGGCTGCTGGGTTGCAAATGGAATATTTTAGCATTATTCATTGCTTAAGACTCTTAAAAACAATAGCATGGTTTTATAAATACATACATAAATAAAAACCATTGGGTCCCTAGCCCCAGTTTTGTTGAACTTGCAAGCTAAAGCTCATCTAGAAGGAATGGTGGGGTAGGAGATGACCAGGCTGAGCCTGAGGGAGGGGTCAAACGGTCATAAGTCATGAGTCTTTTCGTGCCCACAAGAGGTCTAAGTCCAACCCACCTTGAATTCCTTTCTTGATTCCCACACATTCCCTTTAATGGTCACTTGGCCAGATTTTTCTCGAGAGCTTAAGCTTGCAATACATCTTCATACACATTTGAACTGCCTGAATCTCCTGATCTCCCCAGTGCTTGACAGGTGGCCTCAAATAGAAGTATGCATTTTTTTCCCAATTTAAAATGATATCTATCCAGCAACAGCGCCCAAATGACTTATGCAGTTGGAGTGGGACAAGGGCTGTACCAACCATGGAGAGAAGGAAGGCAGGAGACTTAAGTTATCATCATGAAAATGTAGCAAATTATATATTGTTGCTATTATTAATATTATTGCCGAGGAGAGGCATTTTGAGGGATTTTCCGCCTCTGTTGACACGACAAATTGACTAGCTTGTATATTATATACAGTATGTATATGTCTCGTCCAGGAAAGAGTGGACAACACTGATGAGCGAAATGCTTTGGGCCACTCTTAGACCTCTACGCGTGCCTCCCCATTCTCTTTTTGCACATGACAAATGAAGTCTTCTGCTCCTTAAATCTCCACGGCTAGATTGGATACGGTAACAAACCCTTCCAGTTCAAGAGTTGATGGCATCAGGAGAGCTTGAATCAAGATCTCCAAACGATAATAGGAACTTCCAGGATAAAAGTTCATTGTCAGAAGACCTTCAACTGAAGCAAAGCTATGATAGAAAATCTCCTAAAAGCCTGAAAGCATTCCCGTAGTATTAGCATAAGAGGATATAGGAATAGGTGGGATGGACATGATCTTCCCTCAAAGGAAGAGGACGGACACATGGCACTTTGGGGATGTTTGTAAGTTTGACTCTTTCCTACGTGGATCCAGAAGATAGCAAGATAAGATGAAGGAAGAAGGAGAACAGGAGGGTAATTAGGGGGGGCATCGGTGGAGGGTTGAGGTGTCAAAAAGAGGGTTGTGGATCTCCATTTCTCCACTCTGAAAAGAGAAAAAGACACTAAATTAGTCAAAGCATTCTTTTAAAAAGGGGAAAATGCAAGATTTGGGTCAATATCTATTACATTGCCACCTCTATCAGTGAAGAGGCAAACTACAGGTTTGAACAGGTCCCTTTGAAAGCAGTGAGATCAGCCCAACCTACCTCACAGGGTTGTTGTTATGGGAAAAAGAGATGGAGGAAGGAGCATTGGGTATGTGCACTGCTTTGAATTAATTATAAAAATAATAAGGGCAGGATAAAAATAAATAATCTTCCCATGGATATCACAATTGCATCTCAAAGGAAAATATTTTAGGTTAACTTTATCTTCCAATGCAGGGAAAGCTTTTCTTTTCTTTTCTTTTCTTTTCTTTTCTTTTCTTTTCTTTTCTTTTCTTTTCTTTTCTTTTCTTTTGCTAATCCTTTTGTAACTGCATTGAACTCTGAACTCTTATCATGTGAAACATATATAACCTGGAGCTCCACAACCTGTGATTCACAGGCAAGATATCCCCAGCCTCTTTTCCCCATTCCTTGGGGCCATCCATAATCCAGCTATTGAAACTGATGGCAAACTGTCCAATTATGATGGGGTTTTCCCCCTATTTCAAAAGTAATCAGAAAAACAGATGTGATTTAATGCTTCTATTTTATTAAAAGGGAAAAGGAAAATACTAAGAGAATCAAACATTGTGTCATTACTGCTTTCACATGACAACGCTTCCAACTACCTCAAAGGCTTAAAATATTTTTTACCAAGGTCTGGCTATACCTAGAAAAAGATTCTCCATACATATGAACTGTTTTGGTACATTCAATTAATTCCTCTAGAACTGTGACTATCTCTGTGTACAGCTATTTACTATTACAATGCTTAAAAGGCAACACATCTTTATCAGCAAAAATATGCAGGGGATTTCCCCCTTTTTCTTCTGTGTGCTCTGTATGCTGTTTAGATTTACTGTGTGATGTTCCTGTGTTCCTGTCTATCTTGTCTGCTGTAAATATAAATGTAAAATGTATCTATTTATGTAAAACTACAAATTCATGTTAGTGTCTCCGACTTCATTTGGACACTTGCTGCACAATTCCCTGACAGGATCTTTGCCAGCAGAAATAGGTAGAGGAAGAATGGATGAATGAATCAGAATCAGAACAGAGCTGGAAAAGGGCCTTGGAGGTCTTCTAGTCCAGCCCCCTGCTCGAGCAGGAGACCCTATACCATTTCAGACAAGTGGCTATCCAGTCTCTTCTTAAAACCCCCCAGTGATGAAGCACCCACAACTTCTGAAGGCTTCTGAAGGCTTAATGAAAGGGTGGACGAATGGTGGTTTATAGCCTTATAACTATGAATAGTTTCTTGGCTGTTCCTAAGGGTATGGATTGGGGGTAGGGGGAGCTGAGAACTGGAGTGTGTTAAGAAGTCAATGCAAAACTTATCCCAACAATCTCAAAGGGAGTATGATAAAGTTAACACATTGCCAAAAAATTTTCAAAGAGAAATTCAGTCCAGTAGAATCATTCTCTTGAAAGTCATTCTAGTGCCTGTTAGATATAAGGCCTCCAGAACAATTTAAAACATAAAAACTCATTCAAATAATACTGATCAAATTGCATAAAGGGTAGCCTCAGAAGCACATCCACTGCTTATTGAGCAATTTGGTTAAGAACTGTTTGCAGAGGTGTGTCTCCGCTCCAGTTGTTATTGTTTAGCAGCACACCTGGGGCTTTGTTGCCACCTCTTATCTAGATTATGTAAAATGTGGGCCTGACTTATTCACTCAGATAAGTAGAATATGTCTTGCTGAACTAAAACTATTAAAGGGTATAATTTATATATTTACTATCTTTGTATACCCCTGCCCATTATTGCAAATACAGGTAATCCTTGACTTACAACCACAACTGAGTCCAAAATTTCTGTTGTTGGGTGAATTTTGCCCCATTTTACTTCCTTTCTTGATACAGTTGTTAAGTGAATCACGGCGGCTATCAAGTGAACAACATGGTTAAGTGGACTTCCCCATTGACTTATCTTACTACTCATAGGAAGTGAAAGAAACTAACATGCCTGGAAGGATTTTCTGACCAAACCCTTGTAAAATATCGGGGCGGGGAGACACAACCTTGTTCATTTCACTAATACATTTTAGAAACTCATGGAAAGCTCTGGGATTAACAGGCCAATCAACCACAAACCAAAATGCCCTCCACAAGAGTTTTTCTTGATCTTGCTTAAAATGAAAGTGGGCTTTTCAAGCAACTTGGAAGTAGAAGATACTGATAGTGGTCTACTCATAGGTAGACCACTGGTTATTGTGCGATGATTTCATGTCTGTCTTAGGGGTCTTAATATTTTACTTGCCTGGTTGGTGGGATTTTCTAAGGTATCAAAATAAACTGGTGTGCATTTTGAGGGGTAATGATTTTCCCACAGCCCGTTGGAAGCCATCTTTGTTGTTCAGCACAGACTGAATGTACATATTCACGAGAGCCTGATTGGTCTAGAGTAGTGGTGGCTAATCTTTTTGGGCTCCTGTGCCAAAAATTGTGCACATGCTTGGCACACTCGCGCTCGTGTGCCAGCACCCAGAAGGAATGTGCCCCCCTCGTGCCCTCTACATATGCATGCGCAATCCTCACCCACCCCCTTTCCTGCACTGTGCCTCACAGCTGATTTTCGGCAAGTTTGAGGCCTTTTTCAGCCTCCCAGAAACTAGGCCCATTTTGCCATTTCCTGTTTTTCTGGAAATACCGGAAGTGATGAAACGGGCCTAGTTTTCGGCCTGCAAAGCCTGTCGAAGCCTTCCTCAAGCCTCTGGGAGGCCTAAAAAGGCCTCAAACCAGCCAAAAATCAGCTTTGAGGTGCATGCATGTGCAATGAGATAAGTTTGCCTGCAGCTCGTGTGCTGGTACAAATGGCTCTGCGTGCCATAGGTTTGCCATCATGGGTCTAGAGGTTAAGGATCCAGGCTAGAAAACAGGAGACCATGAGTTCAAGACCCGCCTTAGCCATTAAAGCCAGATGGAAGATCGTGGGGGGAGTGACTCTCTCTCTCAATCAACAGGGTTGTTGTTGTGGGGAAAACAGGAGGAGAAAGGTGAGTTAGATATGTTCACCACCTTGCTGTTATTGTTCTGTTGCGAAGTCGTGTTCGACTCTTTGTGACCCCATAGAATCATAACATGGCAGGCCATCCTGTTTCCATTGTCTCCTGGATTTTCCCCAAATTTCACTGCCTAACTATCCCATCCTCCGCCATCCCCTTCTCCTTTTGCCTTCGATCTTTCCCAACATCAGGGTTTTTCCCTTGAATCCTCTCTTCTCATTAAGTGGCCAAAATATTTGACTCAACTCACCACTTTGAGTTATTTGTAAAAATAATAAAGGCAGGATACCAATACAGGTAGTCCTCGACTTACCACTTACAACTGAGCCCAACATTTATTTTGCTAAATGAGACATTTGTTAAGTGAGCTTTGCCCCATTTTACGACCTTCTTTGCAGCATTTCTTAAAGGAATCGCTGCAATGATTAATTTAGGAAAAAGATCATTAAGTGAATCCAGCTTCCTCATTGAGTTTGCTTGTCCGAAGGTCGCAAAAAGGGATCACCTGACCCCAGGATCCTGCAATCATCATAAACATGAGCCTATTGCCAAGCGCCTGAATTTTGATCACAGGACCATAGGGATGCTGCAATGGTCGTAAGTGTGAAACACATTCATAAGTCACTTTTTTTCAGTGAGCTGTGGTAATTTTGAATCATCACTACACGAACTGTTATAAGTCAAGGACTATCTGTACATACATACATACATATATCCATACATACATACCGGAGCCAATCCAGGACATTCATATACAGTGTAGTCTCCACTTTCACTCTCTGATTCTGTAGGGTTCTGCTCCATTGTTTTGGGAGATTGTCTCCTGGGGAGAAGGACACAAGATAAAGTGATGGAATGTTAAAGTGATACAGAGTCACATAACAGATAATCAGAGTTGGAAGGGACCTTGCAGGTCATCTAATCCAACCCCCCACCCAAGCGGGAGACCCTACACCATTTCTGACAAATGGCAATTCAATCTCTTCTTGAAAGTCTCAAGTAATGGCGCTCCCACAACTTCCGAAGGCAAAGCTGTTCCATTGGTTGATTGTTCTCACTGTCAGAAAGTTTCTCGTTATTTCCAGGTTAAATGTCTCCTTGTTCAGTTTCCTTCCATTATTCCTTGTCTGCCCTACAGGAGCTTTAGAAAATAGCTTGACCCCTTCCTCTCTGTGACAGCCCTTCAAATATTGGAAGATTGCTATTCTGTCTCCCCTGGTCCTTCTCTTCACTAGATTAGCCATGTCTTCATATATTAGCTTCAGGTAGACAAGACTAAGAAGTCAATTTCACAGGAAGGTTGAAGCTCTTTTTATCGAGATCAGCCACAATGACAGAATCTTGCAAGTCTGGTTGGAATGAAGCTCCTCCTGCTTCTTATACTCCAGTGAATTAGGGTGTGTGTGTGTCTGTCTCTGTCTGAGCTACTTCCAAATGTTGCCTTGTTCTGGATTTAAAAGTGTTTCAGCTCCTTTTGCCTAGGTTCCTGTCTATCTGTCAGCCCTGCCACGTCAACACATTAGATGAGCAAAATCTACCTTGTTGTAAGCTACATTAACAGAGTCTTGCCAGTGTGAAAGTACAAACACCCCACTGCCAATTTTAACTCCTTGATTCACTCAAGTGAGTCTTTCCTAAGTGTCTTTCTCTGACTGTGAAGCCACTGGCAGCTCCTCCCTTTCTTATCTGATTTTTCCCATCCACAGATTCCATTACAATAGCTCAAACAAGGCCACCTTCCTTATTGTCTACAAGGCTGCACCCTGCCTTAACTGGAATTAGAATCCCCCAGTTCCATCATCCCAGGATAGCAGGGAAATATAGAAGAAATATAAGTGTGGGAGACACTAAGCAATTATACTACTTAGCCTCAATCTCCCCAAATGTAGTACAGGTAGTCCTCGACTTACAACAGTTCATTTAGTGATGGTTTGAAGTTACGATGACACTGAAAAAAGTGACTTATGACAGTTTCTCACACGACCATTGCAGCATCTGCATGGTCATGCGATCAAAATTTGGATACTTGAAAAGTAGCTCATGTAATGTCTCAGATAGGAACAGAAATTTGGGGCTCATTTATGGTCGTAAGTCAAGGACTACCTGCATAGGGGTCTGGCCATTTGTGCATGAGAGCAGGAGTTGATTCAAGTAAAATCACTTTTTAATTTATAAACATTGATAAGAAAGCAGTATAACAAAGAAGTTCCTACTATGAACATGTTGTTTCAATTGTTTTTGGAAAAAACTGTTCTAATTTATACTGGTTTTAATTTTTTTTCACTTTCTTAAACATATCAAATTTTAAACAAATGTATAAATTTCACATCATGGGATTAAGTATTGCACACTGGATACATACTACTCCAGGTCAAAGACGGCTAATGATAACAGGGTAGGGAGTAAACATACTTTCTGTGACAAGGAGAAAACCATGCTTGAGTGTTTTTTTTAACATCTTATCTTTGGCATGTGTGTAGATTTGTGTGTGATGGAGTGTGCACCGTTGTGCAAACACATGTAATATTTCCCCACCTATGGTTTGACAGTCACTTTAGATAAAACAGCCTATAAAGTAAGTAAGTAACTAAATAAGTGAGTAAATCCTATCAGAAATAGTGAATTCCTTCCGAAGTTAAGTGTCTCCTAAAGTGATCATGTTTTTGTCTGCTCAGCGTTGGGAGATCTTTTCTGTGACAAGGAGGAAATGATGCTTGAGTGTTTTTTAATATCTTATCTTCGGTGTGCGTGGAGATTTGTGTGTGACGGAGTGTGCACCATTGTGCAAACACATGTTCTAATATTTTCCCACCTATGGTTTGACAGTCGCTTTGGATAGAACTGCCTATAAAGTCAGTCAGTCAGTCCTTTTAGAAGTCGTTAATTTTTCCTGAAGTTAAGTGTCTCCTAAGTGATCATGTGTTTGTCTGCTCAGCAAGGTATCGATTTCCCAGCTCTGGAATCAAATCTTTTAAAGATATCACCAACCTAGAGATCTTTTTCTCTTGAGGTAAGAGAGATCAAAGTTCAGCTCTCCCTTGTCCTCCCCCAAGCGGCTACGGTCTTTCAAATTCTGGGTCTTGCTCCCTTTCTCGCAGCTCTTCCACTCCCTCCCACCTCCAGGGAAAGTTCTAGAAAAGAACACTTACTCCTCACCAGTAAGAAGTTTCTTCCGATGCTGATAGTGGTGAACTTGACAAGACTGTGCTAGCCTGGAATCCATATACTGAGAAAAATGAACAGGAGGTGATTAAGGAGAGCCTCATGAGATCAGGCAAACCATCGAGTCATGCATCCTCCACCAACCACATGTCTCTTTTGAAAGCCCATGAGCAAGACAGTTATTATGAAGGAATGTTGTCCGGATTCCCAGGAGGGAGGGAGTACATGCCAGAGTGGCAATCAACAGACAAAGCAATTTAAATAGC
Source organism: Laticauda laticaudata (assembly GCA_004320025.1). Classification (NCBI taxonomy): domain Eukaryota; kingdom Metazoa; phylum Chordata; class Lepidosauria; order Squamata; family Elapidae; genus Laticauda; species Laticauda laticaudata. The sequence goes on along the minus strand of BHFT01000926.1, from coordinate 33,087 downwards.
CTACGATGGAGAAAAGGGGTGAAAGCAGCTCCTCTTTAACTGTTCCTGGAATATATGTCTTGGGGTGCAAGTAGCTTGTCTTTGGGTGCGGAACAAATGTTTAGAAGAGGCTCAATATGTCTTTCCTGATTTTTGGAGCCTGTAGGCAATCATACCAATTCAACCTAATGTCAGGATTACTTCAACCGATTCGACTTCATGCTAAAACATATCCCGGGGGTGCGGGGGGAGAACTTTCTGGCTGATGATGCCCTCTCTCCCATGCTCCAGTATAAATGCAAAAGGGAAGAGGTCATAAACGCCATCATCCCTCCTACCCAAAATAGCTGCCCACCAGATGACAACGCTGCGATCGCAAGACCAACCCGCAGACGACTTAACCACGAAATTAAAAACTGAACTGCTAGCAGACCGTTGGTTCCGGGACAATCAACACATCTTAACAAAAAGAGATGACCTAGCGTGGAAAGGGACAACATTCTACATTCCAGAATTCCTATATACACTCTAGTCCTTCAGAGGAGCCACAAATCGGCAGGATAATTTGGGTTCCTTAGCTCGGAGGCAATATTTTATGAGTTGACACCTAACTCCAATCTCTGGGACATTATCCAACTGTCATGACCACTAGAATATCTTCTGGAAACTTTGATTTTGGGTTTTATCGATTAGATAGATTTGTTGTTACGGAAATGGCTAGTTTCTATTATTGTGAAAAAATAAAAAGTTGAGGCATCTTTAATGCCTTATTTTACTGGTCCAAATGAGTCAAAAGTCTTTTTTTTTCTTTTTCCCTTACTTTTCCCCACTATTCCCTTTTTTCTTTCCTGATTTCCCTAACAGTTGCTTTTCTATTCTTTTTGTATGTCATATTATAAATTAATAAAACTATGAGAAAGCAATGACTACTAGAATATCCTCCTCCTCCTCTCCAGTCTCTTGAACACAATTTACTAAGCCCCATTTGGTTGAGTTCATACGATACAACATGAACTATGATTTCCAAACCATAAAAGCTGGCTTCACACAACATGCTACAGTTTAACAGGTCCTAGAAGCAAGGTCTTCATCTTTCATTAACAAATTCCATTTTGCAAAGCCAACATACTGCACTGGGTTGATGGTATCGGTACTGGTTCCCTCGAGTAGCTGTGTATGCCATCTTTTGGGCCAAACGCACTTCTTTCTGAAGCCTGCAAATTAACCATAGATGTTTTGAGTGAAATACAGTAGCAGCAACAAAAATATGAACAACTCCAATGCATTGTTCTCATTTTCCTGATTCATACACCATTAAATCTGCAGCCCAGATCACCCTCAACAACGGGGAAAACAAGGAATGAAGGAATTTGCTAAGCATGGGCAGAGTTTCTCCCATGTCAAACATGAGAATAATGATCGTTCTAATAATGGAAAAACAATATATGAAAAGGGGGAAGATCAGATTCATACCTGTACCAGCAAATGGCTGCAACCACCAATCCAGAGATTCCTGTCACTGTGCACATGACCACAAGAGCTGAAAGGAACACAATTAACTCTTGAGTGTTGGACCCGCAAGGATATGACAAAATACTACTTTGCTAGCTTTGCAAACATGAACATTTCACCATTCAGCTCTTCTCGTTTCCCCCCCATCTTTTCTGATTCCTTAAAGAAGACTAAACTAATGTAAACAGGTGCAAAAAGCAGCTTTAGAATTGACAATGAAGTCAAGTGCAAAGTGCTAGATAGCTTCTGCAATTCAGGATCAACCATCCACAGTAAACAAGCAGTCAGGAAATATACTGCAGGCTAGCACTTGTTAGAGCAGCCATGAAGGCCCTGGAAATGATACTTAAACATCGTGATGTGTCTACCTACAAGGATGAACAAACCATGGTATTAATAGAATAACAATTGGAAGGGGCCTTGGAGGTCTTCCAACCAGGGTTCTCCAACCTTCACAACTTTAAGACTTGTGGACTTCCCTAGAATTCCTCAGCCAGCTTTGCTGACAGCTCTCCTCCATTTTTTTGCCTTCCTGGGCCCCAGGGAAGCTTCCTGGGAGCAAAAACGCCCCCACTAGAGGCTCCTCGGAGGCCAGCAAGGCCTCAAAATGGAGCATGGAGGGTGCTGCATGCCCCTCCTATGCTCTTTTTTCTTCCTGAGCCCCAAGGGAGCTTTCTGGGAGCAAAAACAACCCCCCAGAGGCTCCCCTGAGGCCAGGAAGGCCCAAAAATGGGGTGGGGGTAGTACTGCCCCCCCCAAAGCCATGCCCACCCAATCCCATGACCATGCCCATCTAGCCATGCCCACAAAATCAATAGTAAAAAGTTTTTGAATTCCATCACTGATCTGGACCACATGTTAAGATCTAGTTAAGTTGATTTATTACTCATGCCTATATATAAGGATTTAGTCAATTAATGGTCAGCACGAAATTGGTGCTAGGTAAGAGATAACAAAATTCAAGATGGGTTAAACCTCGCAATAGGAATAGTGCTTTACAGCCCTCTCTAAGCGGTTTACAGAGTCAGCAATATTGCCCCCAACAATCTGGGTCCTCATTTTATCGACCTCGGGAGGATGGAAGGCTGAGTCTCAAGCTTGAACTAGTGAGAATTGAACTGCCAAAGTGCAGGCAGCTGGCAGGCAGCAGAAGTAGCCTGCAGCACTGCATTATAACCATTGCGCCACCGTGGCTCTTCTTAGACTGCTTATGGGAATGTAAGAACTCTTGGCTGATTGCTGTCTTGACTCCACCACCACCCCAGACTCTGCCTGTTCTTTTCCTACGGTCAATCGGTCAGTCTACTCACTAAGAGTCACAGCTTTATTCATGTTAGTAACCGGAGGACGCGACCTCTGCTTGAAGTCCACTCTCACTCTCCTTGGTGGTGTGGTGGCTGAAATTGGAGTGATTTCATCTGATTGAGAGGAAACTGGAGAAGTGTTCCCAGAATAAGAGACACTTGTCGGCTGAGAAGTCGGGAAGTCAGTCTGAGAGCTGGATGGTTCAAGTACCTCAGTAATGCCTGTAAAATTAAAAAAAAAAAAACATTAATTTTAAAGAACGCCATTTTTTTTTCTGCCTGTTTTCTATTCAATGCTGTTTCGTTAGTACCAGATCCTGCAAATTTCTCTGAGGGACAAGTCTTTGCAATAGTTTCATTAATCTAACAGCAGAACGAAGCCTAAAATTTGGCAATAAGCCAGAGGTGGCATTCAGCAGATTCTGACCAGTTCTGGAGAACCGGTAGCGGAAATTTTGAGTAGTTTGGAGAACCGGCAAATCCCACCTCTGACTGGTGGACATTTTACAGTATCCTTCCCCTGCCACGTCCACCAAGCCACGCCCACAGAACCGGCAGTAAACAAAATTGAATCCCACCACTGCATTAAGCCATTCTAAATATTTTGGAAATTCAGTCCAGGAAGCAATGTTGCTCGGAGATGATAAAGAACTGCCAAGTGTGACATTCTGTCTCTAGTCTATGAGCCGATTTTTACTCTAGGCAAGAGAAATAATAAAAATAATACACATCCCTATCCATTCAGTTGTTTTCCTCCAGATATACAGTAGTAGAGGGATTGCCTGGTCTCTCTCTCTCTCTCTCTCTCTCTCTCTCTCNCTCCCTCCCTCCCTCCCTCCCTCTCTCTCTCCCTCCCCCCTCCCTCTATCTATCTATCTTGGAAGAACTAAAGGCCACTTCCTTCAGGGTTGTTTATGCAAACTCTCAAGTACTGTTTTCTGTGGGTTTTGGAACAGGATTTCTCAACCTTAGCAAATTTAAAATGGGTAGACTTCAATTCTAAGGAATTCTGGGAGTTGAAGTCCACTCATTTTAAAATCATTAACTTTAAGAAACATTGCTGTGGAAAATTCTTGCTTGTAGTTCATATGCTTTTCCCTCTTCCTTATTGTCCCTGCCTTTTATCCTTTTGTCATTATTATTATTATTATTAGTTAATCTTTAGTGAGATTGCACGAGCCTTTGGGCTGGTTGGTAGTTCAACCACTCGAGTCCTAACCAAGGACCTAGGAACTGTTCAGATAGCGTCAGAGGATTATATTATTATATGATGATGATGATGATGATTATCATTATCATTATCATTATTAAATCTTTAATGAGATTCACAGGCCTTTGGGCCTGATTGGTGACTCAACAGCTCAAGCCTCCTAACCAGCACGTAGGAACTGTTAAGGTAGCGTCAGAGATATAAGCTGTCCCAATTAGGGTGGGTTTTTGTAAAATCAGGGTATTCAAGTCTGATAAATTCAGGATTTCCAAAATAGCGAGGCAGCCCTTTAGGAATTGCTCCAAGGGCTCCAATTACAATTGGGATAACACACAATTTCTTTTTCCAGAGTCGCTCAACTTCAATTTGTAAGTTCCGATACTTTGTGATTTTTTTCTTGCTCTGTGTCTACAATTAGTGCATCATCAGGTACTGCAATGTTAATGAACCATATCCTTTTCTACCTCAAGTATTGTTATGCTCAGGATGTTGTGGGCCAAATGCCTGTTCTCTCTGAACTCTGAAGTCCCACAAAGATCTTGACTTTTTCATTCTCCAGAACCTTCTCAACCTGATGTTCCCAGTAGTTGTTACTATACTCAAATCCAAACTTTTGGCATAGTTTCCAGTGAAAGATTTTAGCAACTCGGTTATGGCGTTCTAAGTAGTCGTTTTGTGAAATTTTGCTGCATCCACTGGTCAACTGTTTCATCGTTCTCATTACAGAGGCGGCATTTGCTGTTGGTGGTGACATGCTGAATCTTTGCCTTCATGCAATTTGTGGCTGAGGCTTGTTCTTGAGCAGCCCAAATAGAGCCTTCAGTTTCTTTTTCAGTATTTCCAGATTTTAGCCAATTTCAAGTAAGCTTTTCGCCAGCATTGCCTTCCATATTTTTCAGGTATTGGCCTATGCATAGCTTTGCTTTCCATGGTTTTCAATATCGCTTCTCTCAATTACTTTCTATATATTATTGTTGTTGTTGTTGTTGCTGTTAATGTTGCTGTTGTTATTATTATTATTATTATTATTATTATTATTATTATTATTATTATTTTACACTTGTTGCTCTTTAATCAATAAGCCTAAGGAATACTGAACTGAACGGGTTGTATGTTTGCTCTCATCTGGATGCGGGGAATGACTGGGAGAATGCAGGATGCAGTTTGAACTGGAAATGATCTCATTTTCCAACAAGGCTAAGAGATAAAAATAGATAGTGGATAAACTCATAACACATATTCAATCTTACCCAGGCAGTACAAATGTCAAAGAGCAGGGAAATAAAATATATATATAGAGAGAGTGAAATGCTTTAAAGAGAGGGTGGAATGCTTTGCGCCAAACTTTATTGGAAAATAGACATTGCCAAGTAGTTTGAGGTGTGGGGTAAAACACAGTCCAAATTCTATGCCAAAGTTTCCATGACAATGGCAATCAGAAGGTGCCACATGACCCAACAATCTCTTGAAACATGAATAATTCCAAAGCATGGCGTTATTATGCAAATACTTAGAAAAGAATGTAAAGCGGCCTCTAATCCTATACATGTATCCTTGACCACAAATGACCATAATTGAGCACAAAATTTCTGTTGCTAATCAAGACATTTGCCCTTGTCATGCCACAGTTGCGAAGTAAATCACTGTTGTTGTTAAATTAGTAACCACAGTTGTTAAGTGTGTTAACTGAATCTGGCCTTCCCATTGACTTTTCTGGTTGGAAACTGGCTTGAGAAAGTTGCAAATGGTGACTACACGTTCCTGGGACATTGCAAACATCACAAATGCATACCAGTTGCCAAGTGTGCAAATTTTGATGACGTGACCATGCGGAAGCTACAACAGTTGTAAGTGTAAAAAAATGGGCATAAGTCACTTTTTCCAGTGCCAGTGTAACTTCAAACGGTCACTAAAGGAATGGTTGTATGTGAAGAACTATCTCTATATAGACGCTTGCCCTGCCAGGATTAGGGTGCGTGCAGTGGTGGGATTCAAAAAAATTTTTATTACTGGTTCTGTAGGTGTGGCTTGATGGGCGTGGTTTGATGGACGTGGTTTGGTGGGTGTGGCTTGGTGGATATGGCTTGGTGGGCATGACAGGGGAAGGATACTGCAAAATCTCCATTCCTTCCCCACCCCACTAACTGCTTTCCAGCTCCGTTCTCCTGTGCAGGGCAACCAAAGAAGACCCAGACGATCAACTGGGACTCAATGGGAGGCAGAGAATAGATGGTGATGGGGCCAGTCAGAGGAGGGATTTGCTGGTTCTCCCAACTACTCCAAATGTCCGCTACTGGTTCTCCAGAACCGGTCAGAACCTACTGAATACCACCTCTGGGTGCGTCTGCGTGTGTGTATGTGTGATTTTATTCTTGGGAGCTCCTTGATTAATTGGCTTGATTGTTTGACATTATAAAAGAGAATTACGTCCCTGGTGTCGCGTTAGATAAGGAAATAGTATAACATCTGGAAACATGCAAAATAATTTGTTCCCTTTTGGGGAAAGAAACAAGAGTTGGTGAGTTTACATACCAGGTACGGTGGTCTCTATGGTGGACAGCTGCAATGTTTTTTCATGCTTAGCCAAAAGGTAACGCAAAAGGCCCGGCAAATCTTTAGGTCTTTTCTGAGTTTTGAGTTTGCTTTCTGAAAGAGAGGAAATGGAGAGGGGAAGTGAAGCCACTGAACACACACATACACTACACTAACACTGGCAGGACAAGGGTTTAATGTTTGACATTCAGAATCATGTTGATGTTGATGTTGAGATTCTGGAAAAAGTGCAAAGTAGAGCAGGGATGGGATTCAAATTTTTTCACAACCGGTTCTGTGGGCATGATGGGCATGGCTTGGTGGTAATGTGACTGGGTGGACATAGCTTGGTGGTCATGTTATTAGCTGGGTGTGGCCAACTCAACATCACTCATATTGAGGCACCCATCTCCTCGCCTGGCCTCTCATGACTGTGGGGATGCTGCAACAGTCCTAAGGGTGAAAAATGATCATAAGTCACTTTTTTCTGTGACACCGTAACTTTGAATGGTCACTCCACACAAGCAAAGTACCAGCAAAGGAGGGGAAAAAACTCCAGAGAAGTTCCTGAGACAGGAAGTCTAGTCCTGCCAAGAATGTAATAAGGATTAACAGAGAGGCAGTTTCTGTAAGCAACACCAGAATGTTTCCTTCCTGCCTTCCTTACAGGATTAGCCCAGTAATTTCTTCTAACAACCGGTTCTCCGAATTGCTTAGAATGTTAACAACCAGTTCTAGCGAATAGGTGCGAACTGGTGGAATCCCACCCCTGAAGTAGAGCAACAGAGATTATTTTAGGGCTGGAAGCAAAAACATATGAAGAGTGGTTGCAGGAATTGGGATTGTCTAGTCTAGTGAAAAAGGACTAGGGCAGTGGTAGCAAACCTTTTTCGTCTCCCATGCCGATAATTGCATGTGTGCTTGTGTGCCAGCACCCAGAAGGTAATACATGCTGTGTCCCCCCCACGCATGCATGTCCGATCTGCCCGGCTGCAAACCACACACCTGCGCCTATGCACATGACCCCTCTGCTGCACGCCATGCGTCTGTGCATGGGCCAACGATCACCCCCATGCATTGTGTATCTTTGTGCATGCATGCTTGATCCCTCCATACACCACACATATCTGTGCGTGCAAGCTCCCCACACGCGCTGCACGTCTCTGCACATGTGCATGTGTCTCCCACGCATCTCCCCCCTGATGCATGCCAGATACCGACACTCAGCTGTCAGGCAGCGGTGGTGCACATGCATGTACAGTGGGGCTCTTCTGGGTGACCTCTCGTGTGCCAGCAGAAGTGGCTCAGCATGCCACTTCCAGCACATGTGCCATCGGTTCACCAACAGGGACTAGGGTGACATGATAGCAGTCTTCCAGTATTTGAAGGGCTACCACAAAGAAGAGGGGGTCAAGCTATTCTCCAAAGCACCAGAAGGCAAGACAAGAATCAATGGATGGAACCTAATCAAGGGGAGAAGCAACCTAGAATGAAGGAGAATATTCATGACAGTGAGAACAATCAACCAATGGAACAACTTGCTTTCAGGGGTTGTGGGCGCTCCATCACTGGAGGCTTCTAAGAAGAGACTGGACATCCATTTGTCCAAAATGATATAGCACACAGAAGAGCAACTTAGATGCCTGGAGACTAAAACATATGAAGAACAGTTGCAGCAATTGGGTGTGGCCAATCTAGAGAAAAGAAGGACTAAGGGGGAACATGACATCAGTGTTTCAGTTATTTTAGAGGCTGTCACAAAGAAGAGGGGATTGAATTATTTTCCAAAGCACCAGAAGGTCAGACAAGAAACAATGGATGGAAATTAATCAAGGAGAGAAGCAATTTGGAATTACGGAGAAACTATCTAACAGTGAGAACAATTAAGCAGTGGAACAGTTTGCTGTAAGAAGTTGTGGGGGCTCCATCACTGGAAGTTTTTAAGAAGAGACTGGACAACCATTTGACTGAAATGGTATAGGGCTGTGATGGTGAACCTATATACCATGAGTGCTGAAAGTGGCACGCAAAGCCATCTCTCTGGGCACGCCAGCCATCGCACATTGCTCTTCTGAGTTTCTAACGTGCATGCGCTGGTCTTCACATGCATGGGAGCACTGGAAACTGGAAGATCAGCTCCCCGGAGTGTATGTGTGAGCCAGCCAGCTGGTCTTCACGCACACATGCATGCTAGAAACTGGAAGACCAGGTGGCTGGTGCACATGCGCGTGCCAGGAAGCTAAGCTTCCGGTTTCCGGTGCTCTCGCAGGTGCTGCTCTTCCGGTTTCTGGTGCATGCATGTGTGCGCACGCACTCCCATTTCAGCACTCGATACCGAAAAGGTTAGCCACCACTGGTATAGGATCTCCTGCTTTGATCAAGGGGTTAGACTAGAAGACCTCCAAGGCCCCTTTCAATTTATGATGATGAAGATGATGATGATTCTTCATCACACCAATTGCTAGCCTACTGCACTATTTTGAATCATGATGTTTGCAAAGGGACTTGAGTAATAAAACCAGATCTCTGCTCAGTTGGATGTGTAGTCAAGAGGAAATGAAGATAGGAGCTGAAATATGTGAGAGTCACAAGAAAATGTTACAGTGGAAGGAGTCAACCTTTACAGGATATTTCCTTACAAGAAGTCTTTGACTCACAATCATAACTGAGTCTGGCAATTGAATCATGACAGTTGTAAAACCGTTCAACATGAATTTTACAACCTTTTTTTTTTCTTTTTGCAGCAGCAATTGTTAAGCAAAGCCATTGTTTGCTATGGGGCATTTTTTGCGAAAAACCAGAAGTGAATGGTGGTTTACAGAAAAAAACCATTGTAAATCACAGTCATGTGACTGTGAGGCACTGCAAACAGCCATAAATATGGGCCGGTTTCCAAGTACCCAAACTGCAATCACATGACCCCCGGATAAGGCACTTCAGAATCGAGTTGTAAATAGCTTTTGGATGGTTCATTGTAACTTTGAGTAGTCACTAAGTGACCGGTGATAAGTCCAAGACTACCTGTACATTGTGGCTGAAAAATTCTGGAATTTTGTTTGACCCGTGGCAAATCATTGCCTAGTTAAACCCAGGGGAGCAAAGGCAATAATTTCACCAGGATACTGTGTGCCTTTAAATCAAGGGTCTCCTAACTTGACAACTTTAAGATGTAATTTAAATTTACCATGAAAGAAATAGACTAGTATAGCTATTTCAAGCAAACTAAAAGCAGTATGGTCTATCCCATATTTGGGTAGACCAGGTTGTCTCACTGGAAAAACACTTTTAAGATGCATGGACTTCAACTTCCAGAATTCCTCAGCCAGTTATGCTATCTTGGGAATGCTGGGAGTTGAAGTCCACAAGTCTTAAAGTCGTCAAGTTTGGAGATCCCTGATTTAAACAATGGGTTCATATATACTGAGTGGAGCAGAAGCAATAGCTGTCAGGATTCCGGCAATTACCCCAATTAAATCATGAGTCTCCAGCCAAACTTCCAAAACTAAACAGGATTTATTGAGAGTTAACATGACCTGGGTGTAGCTGACTGTAAGACACATAAATCATTGTCACCCTTGACCTTGGTTTTCCCCCACCCCTCTGGGTGTATCATAATTCATATTATCCAACGAAACACATCCATAGCCAAGAGTTATCAATCATGTTCTCCAATTCGATTTTTCTCCGGTAAAAACTTCAGTCACCTAGTTACAGTCTCTGAAAAATTATGAATGGAATGCACTTCGATTCCAAGCTGCTGCGCTCCTCTTTCAAACCCCTTTCCCCCCTCCCTTTCTGTTGGCAACTATAAAATGTGCCATAGAAATGTTTTATGAGTTGACAGTAGCCATGAGGAACAGGAGGAACAGCTGCAATCAAGACAATTGTCGGATAAAAGAATCGGAGTCCGGTACAGACCTGTAATGTGAGAAAAAACTTCTCTGACAAAACCCTCCCTAGTTCTTCTGAGAGGAGGGAAGGGTATAAATGTATTCAGAGTTGTAGGATTGTATTACCTTAACCTTATAACATTAGCATTCATAAATTTCCTATTCTGGCCTATCTTGAAGGCACCATGCATCTAAGTCGAGATGTACCTGCTTCTTGTCAGAAATTTTACCGCTAAAAATCTGAACGGAAGTCGAGTGGAACATGATGAAATTTAAGTATTGGAAAAAAAGAAACCCACAAAAATTCAACCACTCATCCTTTTCTTGGGCAGTTAATTTCACCAAGCCCTCTTTTATTAGCTGGGAGAAATAAAATTGCCCATTTTATGATGATGGTGATGAGTTATGACAAGCAATATAAAATCACTTCATAAAAAATAAAAAATTATGTAGACCCTTCTCTTTCTACCACAAAACAGCCCCCATGACTCCTTTTTATTGGAAGAAAGACAGAAATCAAAGGAGGAGAAGACAGAGTTTTTTTTATTCCTGCTTTGACCCAAGGCTTAGATCAGAGGAGAAAATAATGTATCCAGTCTTTACAACGTTGGCAGAATTTTCATCTCCTGTTCTCTGTTCTTGACCAGTAGCTTCTGACTTTTTATAACACGCCAATCTCCAAGTACAGAGAGTGGAGTGACAGATTTGCAAGGTCATCATTTGGAGAGAAAATCTCTTTGGGTGTCAAGAGTCCTAATCAGCTCTGAACACCACTAGTAGGAGCTGGCTGTGGAACACTTTATAAGCCATGATCAGAGGCAAAGATGGTTGCTGGGAGCATTTTTTTCCAGCCCACTTTGCATACCAATGGCCAAAATCTTCAACTGTAAACCGTTCACACAGATATGTTGACCTTCAGCTGCTAAGAAAACCTTGTAAAAATTGCAACCCTATTTAGTTTCCCTGCTTTGTTTCTTGATTTTTGACATTAAAAAAATAACAGAATTGGAAGGGACCTTGGAGGTCTTCTAGTCCAACCCCTGCTCTGTCAAGAAACGCTACACCATTTCTGACAAATGTTTGTCCATTTTCTTCTTAACAGCCTCTAATAATGGAGTACCCACAACTTTGGAGGGGAGTTGTTCCCTTGATCTGTCAGGAAGTTTCTCCTTAGTTCTAGGTTGCTTCTCTCCTTGATTAGTTTCCATCTATTGCTTCTTGTCCTGCCCTCAGGTGAAGAATGGTAGCCCTTCAAATATTGGAACATATCACCCTAGTCTTTCTTTTCATTACACTAGACATCGCCAATTCCTGCAACCGTTCTTCGTATGTTTTAGCCTCCGTTCCTCTAATCACCTTTGTTGCCCTTCTCTCTAAAACCTACAGACTGGTTTTGGATGATGTTTTGGAACTGAAACATAGGTGGGCTGGCTTAGTGGCTCTTGATTTTTGTCCACAAACTGTTTTCTCTCTGGCTCCCTCCAAGACCCTTTGGGCTAGACCAGAGGCCCGGGGGCCAGATTCAGCCTGTGGAGTGCTTAGATCTGGCCTGCAAGCCACCCTGGAAACAATGAAGAACCAGCCCACTGTGCCTCTGCCAGGTAAAATGGAGCTTAGTAGGGCTGGATGCGCCCCTCCCGAGATCCATTTTTGCTGGTAGAGGGCTGCAGGAGGCCGTCACATCCGGAAACTGAGGTTGAGAGCCTGTTTTCAGTGGCAGAGAGCTCAGGCCTCCACAAATGCACCCAATACAAGTGACGTCGAGTTAGCCATGCCCCCTGGCCATGCCCCCTGTTGAGGTAATTCCCCGTTAGGAGAATGAGTGCACACAGGGAGACGTAGTGAGAGTGGTGAGGAATAACACACAACCAGCACACAGATACACTGTATAGTAAAATGTAGGTTTTTACTTCCAGTAAACGGTTAAGCAAAGTCCAACAAGCAGTCCAAGTCATACATGGTTAAAGCAGTCAGTTTTTCAGTCTAGGGATAATCCAAAATCAAAGTCCAATATCAAAAACAGTTCAGTAATAGACTCATATCAATCTAAGAATAACGACGATCAGCAACAGTCAATAGGGAAATATTCAGGAAACAGTGAACATCAGAACATCTACCAACTAGTAACTATCAACAACAGGACTAAACAACCCAGGTTTCTGGCTCCATCTTACAGCCGTTTGAGGAACCACACCCAATTACAATTTTAGCATTCCCTTAAAGAGACAGTATTAAATGTCTATCCTGGTTTATATATTTCCAACCCAACTGTTAGGTGACTATCAATTCCTAACACCCCTCCCCCAAGATCAAATACAACCCTTATGTAGCCCTCAATGAATTTGAGTTTGACACCCCTGGGCTAGACCATCTTCCTAAAATATAAAATGTCTTTCAAAGGACAAAGGTGAGAAAATAAGGAGAGTTAGGATGTACAGAAGAGATGCAGAGAATGTTGGATGTTTACAGTAAAGAAGAACCATAGTGATTAAAAATTAAGAGAAATTATTTGTTTTGTTTTGGGCCTTTGAGGGGATTGATTCCTGGCAACTGCCTTGACAAGTCCCAGTAGTTTTCTTGGCAAGATTTTGGAAATGGTTTGCCATTGCCTTCTTCTTCCACCTAAGACTGACAGAGAAGGACTGGCTCAAGGTTACTTTCAGTCTTCTTGTTTCTAGCCTGTTGCCTTAACTACTACTCTAAATTAAATCTCCCATTCCTCTTATATATCTATATACCATTAAACTCTCATTGTCATGACCTTTAACATAGCAAAACATGTACTTCACCTCCAGCTCGAGAATCCAAATAAAATTCTAGGTTCATTCCATTTCCGAAAATCTTACTGTTTATTGAATACACTGCATGGTAATGTCAAAGCAAAACTAACTCTGAGATTCCCAGACACCAGTTCATAGAATTAAACAATAATTTCTCCAGCCAAACCCCCCAACCTCTCATGTAGCCCATATAAACAAGTTCACTTTGTTACGTAAACCATCTGCTTCAACTCCACACCTGCTACAGTGTCCTTGAAAAAGTTTCAGGCTCTCAGGGTCTTCGGTGGAATCATAGTAGTTAGGTTAGGTCCCCCTACTTAGTCTAATGGCAAATTGAAATGAAGAGGTGTGTAGCTGTCAAAATTTCACTCCTGATAGCAACAATTTTTGAACCAGGGTACCTCAAACAGGCTAACTTACAGAACATCTCCAAAATCCAGGACCCAAATATTACTTTAATAACAAATATTATTTGTTAAACAAATAACAAATATTATTTGTTGAACAAATAACAAATATTATTGGGGAATAATATTTGGGAAATCTGTGGCTGCTTAACTGCTACTGACTGCTGCTACGCTGCTGCTGCAGTCACATGATCTTCATTTTCTATGGTCTGTGACAGTTTCCCAGCCAGTCTCATAATCCTTTGCTCCCTACCGCAGCTAGCAGCAGTCACTTACCTGCCTGTTGGGAAAGGGAAAGAGAGAGCAGGAAATGGGAGGGGAGGGGACTCAATGGGGAAACTGGCAGGAAGTTGAGTTTCAGTCCTGTTCCCACTACTTGTTTGCCTGGATCATTCTGTTGTTTCTCAGAAGTAATACCTCCAAAATAATGACACAGAATTGAATGCTCTGTTTAGTGGCAACTCTTACTCTACCATTACTCTCGCGATGGTAGATTTGTAGGAAAACAATCCATGACTCTGGAAGATTTTACCATCAGAGCTCTTATCCTTCAACATAATTTAAGAGCGCCCACACAATTTAATACTGGAATTCCATGATTTAGTGGGGGAGAGACATACTTTCCCATGCTTTTTCCCAACCAGTTTCACTACGATCCCCCACAAATGGATTTTAGCATCTCCAGAGAAACATCATTACTATTTTTTTCTTCCTTTAGTGCAGCAGTGACTGAAAGTTGGATTCCACTCCTAACCTACGCCCTTTATTAAACTCCAGGTTGAAAGTTCTCTTCGCTGTCATGAATCTCTTGGTCAGGTTGCCTTGTTCTTCCCAGTAAAATTTTGGAAAACTCCGACCCTGCTGACCCTTCAAGCTTTCAAACCCCACAGGACTTACCATGCTTAGAGCCTTTTTTTGGCACACAGTTTCCATTGGCATCCTCTTCATGACCGGGGAAGCAAGAGCCACAGCTTGGTGCCCCATCTGGTCCGCAGCCCATTCGCTGGTGAAGTAGGCAGTTGATCTTGTACCTGGCAGGGCACAGGGGGTCTGCAAAAAAGAGCACACAAAGAAATGAGGAACACTTGCTTTAAGGACAATGACATTGGTGTCCTCCATTCACTCGTGTCCGAATGTTGGTCAGGGTCTCTCCACGGTTTCGGATCTTGGCCTGGCTTCCTTTTTACTGTGAATTCATCCAAAGATCATTGCTTTCTTCAGTGAATTCCCCTGCATGACATTGGCCCAAGTAAGTGAGGTGCACTTTCATGATTTTGCCTTCTAGGGACAAAGCTTTAAGGAAGGAAGGCCAATTCCTTGAAGTTCTCTGTGCTTTGCCAACAAGCTTCACTCTCAGTCCAAAGTACCTCCAACTCCTTTTCATTTCATTTTCAGACATTCGGGAACCCTGACATTTAAGCAGGGGTGGGCTTCAAAAATTTTAGCAGTGGGTTCTCTGCCCAGTTGCTGGTCTCCTGCACCACGGCTTGGAGGGGGCATTTTTGCCTTCCTCGGGCTCCGGAGGCTTTCCTTGAGCCTCTGGGAGGGCGAAAACAGCCTCCCCGGGCTCCGGAGATCTCTGGAAGCCCAGAAACGGACCCATTTCTGGTCGTATTGAACTTCCAGAAGGCATTCCCCCTGATAAGAGCCAGGGTGGCGCAGTGGTTAGAATGCAGTACTGCAGGCTACTTCTGCTAACTGGCAGTTCAAATCTCAACCTGCAGAAACAAGGTTGATTCAGGCTTCCGCCTTCCAAGGTCGTTCAAATGAGGACCCAGATTGTTGAGGGCAAATATGTTGACAGAGGGCTGTAAAGCACTGTGAAGCAGTATGTACATCTAAGTGTTATTGCTATTCCCTGTGACACCATATAGAAGTGGAACGATCAGCATAGGAAGACTCTTAGACTTATTTAGAATAGCAGAGTTGGAAGGGACCTCGGAGATCATCTAGTCCAACCCCCTGCTCAAGCAGGAGACCTTACACCATTTCTGACAAGTGGCTGTCCAGTCTCTTCTTAAAAGCCACCTGTGGTGAAGCACCCACAACTTCCGAAGGCAAAGCTGTTCCATTGTTTGATTGTTCTGTCTGAAAATTTCTCCATATTTCCAGGTTAAATCCCTCCTCAATCAGTTTCCATCCACTATTCCTTGTCTGACCTTCAGGTCTTTGGAAAGTAGCTTGACCCCTTCCTCTCTGTGGCAGCCCCTCGAGTACTGGAGTTCCCTGGGTTGACCAAACAAGGCTAGAATACATGTGGAAACAGTGTCAAGAGAAAATAAATAATTGCATTATCTTGAATCATGTTATGTGTGATGAGGCAAAGCTTTTCCTCAGACTCTGGGAGAATAAAATTATTTGTACTGGATAAGACATTCCAGAATTTGAATGTTTGAAAGATCAAATCTTGGCATCCCACCTGTCTCACCTCTGAAAGGTCAGATTCCCCACCTTTCTCACCTCCATGACAGGTATACCTTTACTACCAGCTTTTTATGAAATATTGTAGAATCAATGACTAAGACGAGAGGCTCAAACTATTTTCCAAAGCACTAAAAGGCAAGGCGAGAAACAATGGATGGAAACTAACCGAGGAAAAAAGTAACCGAGAATTAAGAAGAAATTTCCTAACAGTGAGAGCAATCAACCAATGGAACAGCTGGCCTTCAGATGTTCTGTGTGCTCCATCACTGGAGGCTTTTTAAAAAAGACTGGACAACCTTCCATCTGAAATAGTATAGGGTCTTGTGTTTGAGCAGGGGGTTGGACTAGAAGACCTCCAAGGTCCCTTCCGGCTCTATTATTCTACATTTTCTATGTTCTATGACTTCAGTGCCATCCAATCATTGTTTCGAACTGTATCCAAAAAGAGACTGAAGAAGTAGATGGCCCAACAATCCTTTCTGGCTTGATTGATTCCACTGAAATAAAAAGATAATTTTCCCGAAAAGTCTGCAACAAGAGAGAGAGGCTGATCTATGAGACACCCGGCGCTGAAGAAGCTGCAGTTTTATTCTTTCCTCTCTCTTCAGGAGCTCCTTTGAAACAAAGATCCTCTTTGAAAAATATATTTGCGTTTCTCTCCATTTAATGTTAGTGTATGCACTGATACAGGAGGATCGGTACCATTGATAACTAAACCTTGGAGCAGGAGATCAGGATGGGCATGAGTTAAGATTGCTTTCTTCATTCCATCCCTTTTACAGGGCTGTTGTGGGCTTCCTCAGGCAGAAATAAAACTAGTCCAGCAGCAGCTAGCATGGCACCCTCTTATAGACATGAGCTGCACCTGTTGAACGTCCCCCAGTCATCCATGTGTTAAAAAGTACTTCCGTTAAAAAAAAAAAGAGGAAAGTGGCTCGTCCTTACTAATGGGTGAATTTCTGAAGTGGAACAAAGAGCTTTTGGATGGAGAAGGAAGGTGGCATGTAATGGGTGAGTCATGAGCTTTTTTTCTACCACCAAGCCTTGTACCCAGTGAATTATAATGATGAAGGTTGGTGAGAAACTTAAGACCTTTGGAAAGGAAAGACTAGTTTCCTCCAGGGCAGAGAATTCTTGAGGGGGAATAAGCAACAATTCAGCTGAGATAAATCTTTGGAGCCTAGACCAATTTCTGGAAATCTATCAAGGACTCCACAATCCAGCCCCAAATCGATTTATCACATACCCCTGAAAGGATAGGATCCTTGTGGTCTGGATGGAGTGGTGGATTTGAAGAAAGCAACATTAGATCTCTTAGAATGAGTTGAATAAGTTAAAGCCAAGCAAGATACAACGAAGCCTCGGTTCCTTCTTATCCTAGAACCCAACCCAGGTTGAAACTACGGCATTCTGTTTCTCCATCCAACCCAAGGAACCAACAACCCACTTCCATTTATTCCTTCATTCCAAGGCTTTGCCGTTCTCTCCTTCCTCCATTTATCCTTTCATTCCAAGGTTTTCCCGTTCTCTCTCTTTCGTAGCCTTTCCCGCTTTGAGTGGACCATTTCTCTCTCCTTTTGTTACCTCCCCGCCCTTTCCCCTTCTGCTCTTACATCTCCCTGCTTTTCTCTCCCTTTGGCAGTCACTCCCTTCCTCTCCTCTTCCCAAATCCCCCAAGTTGCATCCCTTCCCCACCCCACCTCCCCCCACCCCCCAAGCAGGTGCCCCCACTCACCTGCTTCCCAGTTGGCCCCTGTAGTAGCCAGGATGGCAAAAAATCCCAGCCATCCTGTGGCTTGGCTCAGCATCATCGCCTTTCAAAGAAATAAATGAAGGGGGGGGGGTAAGTAGTAAGCTCGAAGAGCGGGCTGTGCCCCCTTTGCAGCTCTTGGCAGGGAGCCCAATACGAGAGAAGAACCTGCTGGCCGGGCCGGCGGGGAGGGGCTGCGGATATTTATGAATGAACCACCTAGGATTGGAGGATGGATGGATGGTTGGGGAGGGGTGGTGGGGTGGATAAGGATGGAGAATTAGACAGAAGAAAAATGCCCCCGAACGTTTCGCTCGCTGGAAGGAGGGAAGGTACAGGAGACATTGTGATGTGCGGGTAGCTTTAGACTGACAAGTTAATTGGATGAGCTTTTACTAAATGTAATGGATCCAACTAAAATCAATGCACCGCTGGGCAATTAGAGGTCTGGGAATCGTCCAGTTACTATCTGGCTAGAAGAAGGGTAGGGGGTGGGGAAGCCATCATGTAATGTTCTCATTGTACATTTTGGTGCCCACATTAAGCATTTTGTGTAAATGTTTTCTAGAATCCCAACGTCCCTATACCGATGTGGACGGTCCCACTTTAAGGTAGCGTTCACGCTGCATTTCGGAAGTAAAGTTTTCAAGATTCCCCATGGGATTTTAAAAGCATCCTGGTAATACATCTACAACAGAGGTGGTATTCAGCAGGTTCTGACCAGTTCTGAAGAATTGGTAGTGGAAATTTTGAGTAGTTTGGAGAACCAGCAAATCCCACCTCTGACTGGCCCCTCCCCCATCTATTCTCTGCCTCCCATTGAGTCCCAGCTGATCGGTTGAGTCTTCTTTGGTTGCCCTGCACAGGAGAGAACGGAGCTGGAAAGCAGGTTAGTGGGGTGGGGAGGGAATGGGGATTTTATAGTAACCTTCCCCCAGGAGGGGGAGGGAATAGAGATTTTACAGTATCCTTCCCCTGCCACGCCCACCAAGGCACGCCCACAGAACCAGTAGTAAAAAATTTTGAATCCCACCAATGATCTCCAACTTGGCAAGTTTAAGACTTGTGGACTTCAACTCCCAGAATTCCTGAGCCAGCATGACTGGAGGAGGAATTCTGGGAGTTGAAGGTCACAAGTCTTAAAGCTGTCAAGTTGGAAGAGCCCCTGATCTATATGAACAGAGACTCTGGGGGAAAAAAATGAAAGCTAAACTGATGTGAATCATATGATTTCTGTGGTATAAAAATCTATTCCATCAACAGTTAGCACACACATGTAGCCCTCGACTTAATAGCTCAAAGTAATACCACCACTGGAAAAAAGTGACTTATGACCAGTTCTCTGTGGTCACGTGATCAAAATTAAGACACTGCTGGGCAACTGACTCATATTTATATGTTGGTTGCAGCATCCGGAGGGTCATGTGATCCCCTTTTGGCTACCTTTGGATCAGCAAAGTGGTTCACTTAACAACCGTGTTACTAACTTGACAGCTGCAGTGATTCGCTTAACAACTGTGGCAAGAAAGGTCGTAAAATGGGGCAAATTCATTGAACAACTGTCTTTTAGTTTACTTTATTGTCACTGCACCTCATACAACAAAATCAAGCACCATCTTCAGTGCACATCATGACCATGAAAATAAACACAAACACACATCCTTCACATTCTACACATTGAACCCCCAACACCACACCAACACTGCACTACATAGTAGAATTCAAAAGAGCTACTGCCCTGGGATAGAAGCTGTTTTTCAGCCTATTTGTCCTTGTTTTTATTATCCTGTACCGTCTTGCCAGATGGAAATACTTCAAAAAAAGGGTTCCCAGGATGAGATGGATCTTTGAGAATGTTTTGAACTTTCTTAAGGCAGCGGGAGCTATAAAGCTCTTCCAAAGAGGGGAGAGGGCAGCCAATGATCTTCTGGGCAATGACATTAACCCTCTGGAGTGCTTTCCTATCTGCCACTGTGCAATTGGCAATTCCTCACTTAGGAATAGAAATTTGGGGCTCCGTTGTGGTTGTAAGTCGAGGACTACCTGTGAGCATGTATGGACACATTTATCATAGTGATGCAGGTGTATACTTGTAGTTCCACTCATGCCAATATAAGCTTGATATGAGCCACAGGCTACTCTTTCTTTCTTTCTTTTTTTCTTTCTTTAATGTATTTGTATTTTGTATTTCTGGATCACCTAGCTCCCTTAAAGATACTCTCAACAATGTGTTATCCTAGTGTTTCTCTCTTTTTTGTTGTTGTTGTAAATTTTTTATTTTATTTTACACAAACAATCCATCTTCCATTTAAACTCTGTGTCGTCTGGGTACAAATATCTCGTGCAATAACAATTACAGTTCATACATATTAATTACTTGATATTAATACTCTATTCTTACTTAATACTAATATACATAGTATATCTAATTCTTATAACATTCCCCATCTTAACATTTTTAATTCTTTTTGCATGTTTATTATTTTTGCTAGTCTTCTTTAATTTTTGACTTCGATATTTATTCTCCAGCCATTGATAAAATAATTCCCATATCATATAATGTTCAGTTTGTTCCTTTTCTTTAATTGCTAGTGTTAGCCTATTCATTTCTGCAAATTCTAATATTTTCCTAGTCACATTCTCTTCAGCTAGAATCTCTTCCTTTTCTAATTTTGTGAAAATTTACAATTCTAGGATCCTAGTGTTTCTCAGCCTTGGCAACTTTAAGACATGTGGACTTCAACTCCCAGAATTCCCCAGCCAGCTATGAATTATGGGAGTTGTCTTAAAGTTACCAAAGTTGAGAAACATTGTTTAATGACCCTATATACCACACATTTACCTGGAAATGCCCTTTACTAACTTCAGGGAAACATACTTTTGTCCTAGTGCACAGTAATGCACTAAAAGTCATTCAATAGCGCGATGGGTGGCATATAAATTTCATAAATAAATACACAAGTCTGCATTTCTAAAACTAATGGAAATATAAATCTGTTTTTATGCATCATGGAGTTCCACTGAGCAGGAGTTGCTTCATCATTGCAAGGTACCAAAGTTATCCATAGAGAGTGCATTCTTATACACATCTATACAATAATAAGCAAGCTCCATTGAGTTAATCAGAATTTATTCACTGAATAAATTTACTCATTATAGTACACCTTGAAAAGCCCACAAGCATGAACAGGATAGGCTAGCAGTCTTAGGCAGTGAAACAACTGTTCTTTATTAGCATTTTAAGTCTCCTGGCTAATGTAACATTGCCATATGCTAAATAAATACTCCCTGATAAATGTTTATAACGTAGCAACCGAAGAACATATGAAGAAATCCTTTCAGATTCTAGATTAATCCACTTCAGAGGTGGTATTCAGTAGGTTCTGACCAGTTCTGGAGAACCGATAGTGGACATTTTGAGTAGTTCAGAGAACCGGCAGATCCCACCTCTGACTGGCTCCGCCCCCATCTATTCTCTGCCTCCTGAGTCCCAGCTGATTGGCTGGGTCTTCTTTGGTTGCCCTGCACAGGAGAACAGAACTGGAAAGCAGGATAGTGGGGTGGGCCAGAGAATGGAGATTTTGTAATATCCTTCCCCTGTCACGCCCACCAAGCCACGGCCACCAAGCCAAACCCACCAAGCCATGTCCACAGAAATGGTAGTAAAATTTTTTGAATCCCACCACTGAGACTCACATCAAAGTGCATAATTCATCCAAATTTAGCAAGGAGCAATTTTATATTTGGAAGCTTGGTACCAGTGTCACTGACTATATTCACACCTTAAACTATCTGTTGTTAACTTAAAACAGGGCTATCAAACCCCAACCCTCATGCACTGGCTACACCCACACCCGTTTTAGTGAAGGGGGAAAAAGTCCCGATATGTCATGTGATGCCGCTGTGACAGTGTGAGTTTGACACCCCTGATTTAGAGGATTTTCTCACAAAGGCCAAGCTACAGAGGCAGTTTGGTGTAGTGGTTAAACTATCATATCAAGGTAGAAATCTGGAGACTGTGAGTTCTAGTCTTACCTTAGGCATGAAGCTAGCAGGGTGACCTCGGGCCCTTGTCTCTCAGACCACAGAAGAACTAGGCAAAGGCAAACCATTTCCAATTTCAGGAATTAGTCCAGGCAGTCACCAAGTTTTTTAAAAAATCACTCAAAGGAGGAAAGAGAGAAAATGAATGAATGAATGAATGAATGAATGAATGAATGAATGAATGAATGAATGAACGAACCTATATCCCAAACATTCTCCGGCAATATTTTTCTGCCACATTCATTCACAATTAATTCAGCACCTTTGTACACCCCCATCTCACCTAAATGACACATCTCAATAATATTTCCTTTATTTTGTCCCCAGTCCATGAATAAGAAAAAAATTATTTAATCTTAGCTGTATCAATGTTAAAACTAGCATTATTGCCCTTCCTCCAGCACCCTTCAGGAGCTGTTTAAAGTATGGGCGATCTGATACATATTTTCTCACATTGCACTGGAGACCTTGTCAGTGACCAGAAACAGGTGTGATCACATCTGCACTTATTTGTCTGTTTCAGACTGTTGCCACTCCCGTCCAGTCCCAGGACAGTCTTGTTATTGCTTTTCTGCTGTTCTCTAAGGAAAGGGATGCAGCAATTCTGGGCCAGTGTCAATCAGAAGTGATTGGCAGCTGGCAACAGGTGCTTTAACTTGTTTAACTGTACAACTTTTATCTTAGAGGCAAGGTTGAATTAACAGAATGATGGAGTCAGTTCCCTCTGCCATTGTCTTCCAGACAGAGCAGGGAGAAATCTGAAAGTTGACATTCCTATATAAAGGAAGGAAGGAAGGAAGGAAGGAAGGAAAAAAAGGAAGGAGGGAGGGAGGAGGAGGCAAGGAGGGGGTGAGTGAGTGAGTGAGTGTGAGAGCAGATAACAGAGTTATCATCAGAGTGGGAAGGGACCTTGTAGGTCATCTAGTCCAACCCCACCGCCGCCCAAGCAGGAAACCCTACACCATTTCTGAAAGATGGCAGTCCAATCTCTTCTTGAAAGTCTCAAGTGATGGCACTCCCATAATTTCCGAGAGCAAACTGTTCCATTGGTTGATTGTTCTCATTGTCAGAAAGTTTCTCCTTATTTCCAGATGAAATCTTTCCTTGTTCAGTTTCCATCCATAATTCCTTGTGTGGCCTTCGGGTGCTTTAGAAAATAGCTTGACCCCTTCCTCTCTGTGGTAGCTCCTCAAATATTGGAAGACCTCTATCATGTCTCTCCTAGTCCTTCTCTTCCCTAGACTAGCCAGGCCCAGTTCCTATGACTGTTCTTCATATGTTTTAGTCTCCAGTACCCTAATCATCCTGGTTGCTCTTCTCTGCACTTTTTCTAGAGTCTCAACATCTTTTTTATAGTTTGGTGACCAAACTGGATGCAGTATTCTTGGTGTGATCCTACTAAGGCCTTATAGAGTGGTATTAGTACCTCCCTTGATCTTGATTGTATCCCTCTGTTAATGCAACATAGGTATGTATTAGTTTTTTTGGTGGCTGCTGCACATTGCTGGCTCATATTTAGCTAGTTGTCCGCTAAGACTCCAAGATCCCTCTCACAGTTACTGCTATTGAGCCTGGTTTCACCCAGTCTATATGGGTACTTTTGGTTTCTCTTGCCTAAGTGTAGGACTTTACTTTTCTCTACATTGAATTTCATTTTGTTAGATATGGCCCAGTGTTCTGGTCTGTCAAGATCCCTCTGGATCTTGAGCCTATCTTCTTGGGTGTTAGCTATTCCTGCCAGCTTCGTATCATCTGAAAATTTGATAAGTTCCCCTTCTATTCCCTCATCTAAGTCATTAATGAAGATATTGAAGAGTATTGGGCCTAAGACGGAACCTCGTGGCACCCCACTGCTTACTTCCCTCCATGTACAATTAGACCCATTAAGTACTACTCATTGAGTACGGTTTGTCAGAGAGAGAGGTCTAGAGTGCTGCTTGGGACTTGGCAGTCTTCTGGACTCCTCTCTCTCTCTCTCTTTAAAAGTTTGAAAAATTTATTTAGCTCAAGTTATGACATTATTTATTTGTAAAATTTATATTGCCCTCTATTCACCTATGGAGACTCAAGGCAGCTTACAGAATTGGGAAGGGAGGAGGAGAAGGAGAAGAAAATAATTTAAAGAAGAAGATGTTTTAAAGAAGGAGAGGAAGAGAAAGGGGAGGTGGAGGAAGATGAAGATGTTTTAAAGGAGAGAAAGAGAGGAGGAGGAGAGAAGGAAGAGAAGGAGAAGAGAAAGAGGAGGAGAAGAAGAGAAGGAGAGGGAGAAGAAAAGAAAGAAGAGAAGAACTAGGGATAGCCAAGAGAATCCTGCAACTAGACCTGACTAGTTTTCCAACAGTACCATAATTAATTATTATTTTCCTTACCAGCTAATTACATACGGGAAAGGGATTACAGCAAAACTAGAGCATGCTTTGCCAATTGCATGTGGCGCATGCAAAATACAAGTCAGCACCATTCATCACTAAGTAACAACAGATGCAAAAGAGTGCTGTTGCCTATCAGCAAGAGGGGAGGCAAATTTAATTCCTTCTGCAACTCAGTGTTGAGTGAATAACTCTTTTAACAAAGCAGCGGGAACAGACTCCTGGAGTCTTGAGCATACTCAGCAGTTAAAGCATATTGCAGAGTTTTAGATTCAGATTAAGTATTTAACCAATCATCATGGCTGATGTCATTGATATAACTGAGAGCTGCCACAGAGAGGAAGGGGTTAACGGTTAACCTATTTTTCCAAAGCACCCTAAGGCCAGACAAGGAATAATGGATGGAAACTGAACAAGGAGATTCAACCTAGAAATAAGAATAATTTTTCTGACAGTGGGAACAATCAACCACTGGAATAGCTTGTCTTCGGAAGTTGTGGGAGCTTCATTGCTGGAGGCTTTCAAGAAGAGATTGGACTGCCATTTGTCAGAGACAGTGTATGGTTTCCTGCTTGGGCAGAGGTTGAACTAGATGACCTATAAGGTCTCTTCCAACTCTTAATCTGTTAAATCTGTTAAAAACTGACACATACACACACCCCTCACTCTCTTGGCCTTTCATAAAAGCTTGTAGATTTGGCTTTGTCAACTTGCTAGGGGCTCACAGAGGAGCATACAAACAATGGGGTTGGTTAAGTGCCCATAAGTTCCCCTTTTTAACAGAATAGCAAAGTTGGAAGATACTTTGGAGGTCTTCTCATCCAACTCCCTGCTAAAGCATGCGTTCCAATAATTTTAATTATTTTTGTTTTTAACTTTTAATTATGTTGATGAAGATTCTTAGTCAACCAGACAGACTTGTCCAGAAGTTGAATCATGGCAACTGGATGTCTTTTTAGTGTGAAATGTTTCACTGCTTATCCAAGAAGCTACTTAGATAAGTAGCAAAATGTTTCAAGCCAAAAAGAAAAATCCAGTTGCCAGGACACAACTTCCAGCCAACATTTTATTACTTGTATATATATAACTTTTATATTTGTAGGCCTATTTGTACATCACCCAAAGTCATTCTATGGGGGAGATAGGCAGTTTCTAAATATAATAAATGAATGTGAATGTATATCCGTGTAAAATTACTTTTGATAAAAAGAATAAAAATGAAGTAAAAATGCAGAAAAGAAAAAAATATATAAGGTTTGTGAAAAGAATGAGCAGAAGAACAACTAAAATACAACATTAAATTTGGAGGGAAAAATGAGAGAACCAAAAGCCAAAGACAAATATTAAAAAAAGAAAAAGGATAAGAAAAAAAGACCATTTAGAGAGCAGATATGAGAATGAAGATAGATAAAATATAAATATGTTGAAAGTATGGATCCTATAACATTGAACTTTAGAGCATTGATTTTGAAAATAAAAGCCACTAGAGTTTGGGTAGATTAGCTTGAAAAGAAACAGGATGTAATACTCTCAGTTTTGCAATAGAATACAGTGCAGATATATTTATTGTCTCTCCTTGCAGGAAGACTGAAAGGATCACAACAATTTGAAAAAAACAATCATTTCATATGAAGATAAAATACCATATGTGAACAACAAAAGCATCCAAGTTATCCAGAAAAG
The DNA here is from genome assembly GCA_004320025.1 of Laticauda laticaudata. Classification (NCBI taxonomy): domain Eukaryota; kingdom Metazoa; phylum Chordata; class Lepidosauria; order Squamata; family Elapidae; genus Laticauda; species Laticauda laticaudata. The sequence goes on along the minus strand of BHFT01000926.1, from coordinate 7,203 downwards.
ACTATCTAAGATTGTTTCACTTAGTGAGCCTTGATAACTCTCTGATAAGATTAAAGGATCTGTAGACAAAAACAACTTTGAACATTGCATCAGTCATCCACATGATGTAATGGGGAAGTGGAAAGGAACACAAGCATTCCTCAAATAATTGTGAAGAAGATAAATGCTTCTTATGTAGCAATCTCATCATATGGATCTACTCCTTCAGTTTCAGAGGCCCCTGAACTCTTAATGGGACATTAACTGCAAACCCCCTCATGAATGGAAACTTCTTCACTAATTTCCCAGGTAACTTGACTTGAAAATTTTGAAAACAGATGGATGAAAAGGAAACTCCAATAGCAGGTTAATTTTGGTGCTGGAGGCAGACATATTTAGTACCACCACTTCCTTCAATCCACTCCCAGGTATATGGAAATGTGCAAGACAAGGCAACATTAACTACACCTTGCAACAGGGAGATTGCTTTATGAAAGATGGGTCACTATTCACATTGATGTCTTATTTTGCATCGGGGAAAAAAAAGCCAATCAAAATGCTTCATCATTGGAGATTTCTAAGAGATTGGAGACCCATTTGTCTGAAATGGCATAAGGTCTCCTGTTTGAACAGGGGTTGGACTAGAAGACCTCCAAGGTTCCTTCCAGGAGATTTATTCTTCTTGGAAGAAACATCAGAGACCCCATGAAGATTTATGTTTAAAAATGTTACGTATTCGTAACTGGCCAAGAAAGACTATTTGGCTTAAGGGGTGGATATTCAATCAATCAATCAATCAATCAAAATAGAGCTGGAAGGGACCTTGGAGGTCTTGTAGTCCAACCCCCTGCTCAAGCAGGGGACCCTATCCCATTTCAGACAAGTGGCTGTCACTTATTACTATTGCAAGTCAAGTCAGTAATAAAGCTTTGGGATGTACTATGTACAGTTGCTGTTATGTATGTTCTGATGGTTAATAGAGGAATGCTTAACTTTCTTCAGATCAAGGACTGAGTAGGTTTTTTGTAAGGTTACTCCCCACCCTCAGCCAAAAAAAAAAAAAAATGGACTGAGCCAACTTTCAGTTTTGGGAGAAACTGGACTTTTTAAAAGCTTCCAGTGATGGAGCACCCACAATATCTGAAGACAAGCTGTTCCATCGGTTGATTGCCTTCAGAACTCCCAGGTATATGGTACTTTGCAAGACGAGGCAACATTACTACATCTTGCAATAGGGAGATTGCTTTATGAAAGGTGGGTCACTTATTCACATGGATGTCTCCTTTTGGGTAGGGAAAAAAAAAACCAACCAAAATGCTTCATCACTGGAGATTTCCAAGAAAAGATTGGACAACCATTTGTGTGAGATGGCATAAGGTCTCCTGTTTGAACAGGGGTTGGACTAGAAGACCTCCAAGGTTCCTTCCAACTCTGTTACTCTGTTAACTTTTGAAAGTGTTACGTGGAGCAGTTTCTCCTCTTACACCAGAGGTGGGGGAACGATGGTTCTTTTATTACTTGTGGACTTCAACTTCCAGAATTCCTGGTTCTGAGGAATTCTGGGAATTGAAGTCCACAAGTAATAAAAGAGCCATCGTTCCCCCGCCTCTGTTTTATACCCTTTAAAACTATGTCTGGTGGGAACATTTGCAGGAAGGTCAAAACGACAATATTGTCATTAATTGCATGATCAAATACCACCCTCTCAAATGGATATTATGAAGCCTGTAAAAAAAAAAAAAAAAAGACAAGCCTTGGTGCATTTGCAGACACCATTTTGACTTTTCTGATCTTCCTGGGGCTATCTGTGTTCTGGTGCTGAGGCATAAATACCGGACTCTTCACCATAATGTAGGAAATGCTCCTAGAGCAAGAAAGTATTTCTCTGATTGCATCTTTACAGGAGTTCGAATAATGCTCCCCATCCCAGGGTAGAGCTGGAGAAAGCATTCCCTGTTGAATTGCTGACAGGTTGCACAACAGCTCTGATAAAGAACCCGTGCCAGAAAGGAAACAAAACCAAACCGCAGCCACCGTGCTTCACAAGGCCTGGTGCAGCCATGTCATCTTTATTTCAACGCCAGTGGTTCCCATAGCAACTATTACTCCTGGTTGCCATACATTGCCCCAGCCTGGGCTCCCCGGTTGCCATAGCAATGGAATGACAAAGAGGAGGAGAATAAGCTTCACTGCTCTTGATGGAAAAAATGATGCGGTTATTGGTGAGATGGGCAATAAAAACAACCATTTCCAGCTGAATATTGCGGGGGAAATTGGAGGGAAGAGGAATTCCAGGCTAATTTGGTGAGATGAAGTGGGATATATTGAAGAAAAAGTGGCTTCTGTTTATAGTGCCAAAGTGGCCTTGCCCAAAAATTTGACAGAGGAAAGTGGCAAGGAGATTAGCTATGATGACAGACAAATAACAGAAAGAAGGATGTTCTTATCTCCTCATCATGGCAGCTGAAGGCAGAAGGATCATGCTGACATATCTGCTTTTAAGTTAATAGCAGAATGTATAACATGCAAGTAAGACAACACATTTCTACTGGAAAGTTTCCCCATTTTGTCTCCTGAAAGAAAAATTCATTGAGAAACCAAGGAGAATTCAAGGTTTGCTTTGCTTTGCAAAGCAATCACCATAAAATCAAACCTCTGCAGGCTTACTTATGAGTAAGTCAACCTCTTTTCCTTTCTCATAAATAGACAGAGAGGGGAGCATGTTTATAGTATTATGACTGGCTATTAGAGCTGACATTCACAGATAGAGGACAGAGGGCATTGCTTCCCATTTTCTTTTCTGTAAGAGGGAGAGATGAAGAAAGAAGAATTGAGGCGGTGTGGTAGAAATATAGGTCTGAATGCTCCAGGTCTCAGCCCAAGGAAATCATCCAACTACTTAATAGAATAGAATACATTATTGACCAAGTGTGATTGGACACACAAGAAATTTGTCTTGGTGCAAATGCTCTAAGTGTACATAAAAGATACATTCGTCAAGAATCATAAGGTACAAGCAGTTAATGAGAGTCATAGGGTACAATAAGCAACCAAATCATACCAGGAAACAGTCAATATAAATCCTAAGGAGACAAGCGACAAAATTATAGTCATATAGTCACAAATGGGACTGGATGAGTAATAAGGAGTGGTGAGAAGATTAACAGTAATAGTATTGCAGACTTTGTAAATAGTTGAACAGTGTGGAGGGAATTATTTGTTTAGCAGAGTGATGGCGTTCAGGAAAAAAACTGTGCTTGTGTCTAGTTGTTCTGGTGTGCAGTGCTCTAGAGCGTCATTTTGAGGGAAGGAGTTGAAACAGTTTATGTCCGGGATGTGAGGGGTCTGTAGATGTTTTCACAGCCCTCTTTTTGACTCGTGCAGGATAAGGGTCCTCGATGGAAGACAGGTTGGTAGTAATTGCTTTTTCTGCAGTCCTAAGACACAGACAGAACCAGGAATAAATAGTTATTGCCAGGAGAAGTAAAACTGGCATTCAATAGATACTAGATTGGCAAAAGCGATTCTGCTGCAGCTAAAGAATAGCAGACGGGGACTTGGAAATCTTCTAGTCCCACCTCTTGCTCAGGCAAGAAATCCTATGCCATTTCAGATAGATGGTCGTCCAGTCTCTTCTTTAAAATCACCAGTGTTTTTAAGGAGTCCAAGAGCAGACTTCAAAGAAGCTGACTCAGATATTTTGCAGTGCATTAAAGTATTGAAAGTATTTTAAAGTTTAAAAAAAATAATGCTTTGAAAAGTGACAGTGTTGTAGTTGTGTGTTTTCCTCATGTCCTGCCGTGATGTTAGCATATAGATTAACAGAGCTGGAGGGCACATTGGAGAGCTTCTAGTCCAAGCCCCTGCCCAAGCAGGAGACTCCATACCCGTGACAGTGAACCTATGGCACCCATGCCAGAGGTGGCACACAGAACCCTCTCTCTGGGCATGCGAGCTGTCACCCCAGCTCAGCTTCACCACACATGTGCATGCGTGCCTCCCACTGGCCAGCTGGTCTTCAGGTCTCTGCCATGCATGTGTGGAGCTCAGGGTGCACATAGGGGGGGCACATGCAGGGGGGACACACACGTGCAGGGGCATGGTGCTCACACGCCCACGCAGTGGCAGGGGGCATGCGCAGGGCATGGGCACATTGCATTTTCAGAGTGCAGATGGGATGCTACCGGTTCTGCCCAGCTCTATACAACCGGAAGCTCTGAAGAGCAGCAGACACCAAACCGGTTCTGTGTTTGCTGCTCTTTTGGCCCACTCGCCCACCTGGGCTCTTACCTGTCCTTTGTTTCCTGCTTTTTCAACCTCAGCTGCTTTGCATGGCACAGCTGAGGTTGAAAAAGCAGGAAAAAAAAGGCTTTTCAAAAACGCATCTGCATGCAGCGCTTATCATCTGTCTGGGGGGCACAGCTTTTCCAGGGGTGGGATTCTACAGGTTTGCATCTAGTTGCTAGAATCGATTGTTAACATTCTAAGCAGTTCGAGAACCGGTTGTTAGAAGAAATTACTGGCCTAATCCTGTAAGGAAGGCAGGAAGGAAACATTCTGGTGTTGCTTACAGAAACTGCCTCTCCATTAACCCTTATTACATTCTTGACAGGACTAGACTTCCTGTCTCAGGAACTTCTCTGGAATCTTTTTCCCCTCCTTTACTGGTACTTTGCTTGTATGGAGTGACCATTCAAAGTTACAGTGGCACTGAAAAAAGTGACTTATGGCTGTTTTTCACACTTACGACTTGCAACATCCCCACAGTCATGAGAGGCCAGGTGAGGAGATGCATGCCTCGATGTGAGTGATATTGAGGTGGTCACACCCAGCCAATAACATGACCACTAAGCCATGTCCACCCAGTCACATGACCACCAAGCCACACCCACCACTTAAGCCACGTCCACAGAACTGGTTGTTAAAAAATTTGAATCCCACCCCTGAGCTTTTGTTGTATTACACACGCGCGCAGTACAGTACGTAAGCAAAGCTTAAGTACCGAACCACTAGTAACACCAGTTGAATCCCACCCCTGGGGTGCACATGTATCTGCTTTGGGCATTTGGTGCCGAACAGGTTAGCCATCACTGCTGTATACCATTTTGGATAAATGGCTTCAGATCTCTTCTTAAAATCCTCCAATAATGGAGTACCCACAACTTCTAAGGCAATCTGTTCCACTGATTAAATGTTCTCAGTGTCATAAAAATTTTCCTTAGTTTTAGGATGGGTCTGTTTGATATGTTTCAACTTTGAAGACCCCTGCTTTATACTTTCACACACACACACACACACACACACACACACACACACACACCCCATAGTGCAGTAGTAGTGAAGGTGTTGGGCTAGGAATTGAGAGATCCAGCTTCCACTCTACCTCTGGGCCAAAAAAAAGTTGTTTAAAATATCTCAGGAAAAAGTATATCACAACAATCATCCATCAAAACAAAAGAGAAAAAACAAAACAACAGCTAAATTGGAAAAAGGTTTGGTGGTGGCAGCAAACTCTTTTGAAGACTCCACAGAGGAATGTGATGCTTTCATGTTGGAAAGCCAATAATAAACAGAAAGGAAAACCATTACAGCTAAGCCTGGATTTTAGCATCCATCAACTTCAAAGAAGAATAAAAAAGCATCATGAGACAGCATAAAGGACGTGCTATATGTTACTTGATTGTTCAAAAGGTTTCCCCCCACATCTCTTGGTTGAACCAGGTTCTATTGAAATGAGGACTATCCAACTATGTTTTATAATTCAAAATATGTACAATATGTTTGACTCTTGTGCCTATTTCCTAATGCTCTAATACATATCTAAATTTATCCTGTTCCGTAGCAGTTATTTCTGTCATACTTTTTATATGGGAGATTTCTCTCTTGGTCATTACCAGAAATTCTTGATTAAGACTGGTATCAAAGCATGAATTTGTCAATTTGAATTGCCTTTCTTGAAAACTTCACTTATACCCCTAAGTACAGGTAGGTCCTTGATTTACGACACTAACGGAACCTGCCCATTACAATTTTAAGTCATGGTGGTTATAAAGCAGCCCTCCCTGCGACTGACCCAATTTTACAACCTTTCTGTGGCACTCATTCAGTGAATCCTGCCATTAAGTGAATCCTCAGTTGTTAAGTGAACCCATTGTTCGCTATGGGGCATTTTTGCTAAACAGCAGAAATAATCACCAGGTTTTCTGCAAAAGTGTTGTAATCGAAGTTGAGCCACAAAGAAAAAAGCAGTTGAAGGTAGGACAAGAAGCAATGGATGGAAACTGATCAAGGAAAGAACCAATCTAGAACTAGGGAGGAATTTTCTAACAGTGAGAACACTGTGAGAGCAATCAACCAATGGAACAACTTGCCTTCAGAAGATGCAGGGGCTTCATCACTAGAGTTTTAAGTAGAGGTTGGACAGCCACTTGTCTGGAATGGCATGGTCTCCTTTTTGAACAGGGGGTTGGACTAGAAGACCTCCAAGGTCCCTTCCAACTCTTACGTGATCTAAAGACACTGCAAATGTCTGTAAATGCAGGCCAGCTGCCGAGTGATCAAAATGCAGACAGATGACCTCAGGGAGGCTAGTCATAGGAACTGGGTCATAAGTACTTTTTGGGAGGTCGATCATAATTTTGAGCAGTCATGTTTTGGTGAAACTTACCTGATCTTCAGGCTGCTGACAAGGAGAGCCTGTATCCTGCTGAGAAAGCTCCGGATACTGCTTACCAGATAACAGATAATCAGAGTTGGAAGGGACCTTGTAGGTCATCTAGTCCAACTCCCTCATAGCTTTGTAACTATCCTCCAAAGATAAAGTGAGTGGTATGTTTGAAGAAAATTAAATCTCTTTCAAATCAACCCCAACTGCTGACTTCAAACGCCCCTGGCTGCATGTAGCTTGCTTGAAACCTGGCAACAGTGGCAGTCATTATCTTGTTTCAGGGTGTTTACAGTATTCAACTTCCCAGTCTAGTCTACACCTCTGGAAGCTTCTGATCGGTTCACAACCAAGTAGTAATCTGGTGGTTGATCTTAGCTGGCTTCAGAATCCAGAGAAGATTAGCCATGTGCTGCCACCTATTGAGACAGTCAGTTTAGACAATGGAGTCTGGGCTTCCTTTTGTGGTGAAAAAGTTCAATTACTTAATAAACTAGGTACCATAATAAATGGAAACTTTAGCTACTATTACTACTAACCTCATTGATGACCCTCACTCT